>JABEVN020003105.1:0-19375 GCA_013146195.2 Codonopsis lanceolata | reverse complement strand
TTGGGGTGGATAAAGATTTTGGGTCGATCTGGATTTTGGGTTGGTGGATTTTGGGTAGTGGATTTTGGGTTGGTGGATTCGGGTAATTGGATTGGATTGTTTAAATTTGGGCGGCGGGATCATTATAAGGCAAATAAGTGGTAACTTGTCTGGTTATAATTTGGTGGATCCATATGTGAGTTGTTACAGAGTGGGTTAGTTATAGGAGCAGGGGGGTCATTTGGGTTTTAGGGAACTTTGGTGCTTGGGGAAGGATATGAAGGATAGGACGGGTAAGGGTTGATATTTGGGTAGTAGGGACTCGGTGGAGGATTGGGATTGGGGTAGTGGCTATATTTGGTGGGTTAGTGTTTGGTTGAGGAGTTGGGTTTGGAGGCACATGAGATGTGATGCTCCTGGGGCCTTAGGGGAAAAGTTTACCTCACCACTGGGTTTGACCTTGTATAAGACTTCTATTTGGCTTAGCAAGCGTTCATGTTTATCAGTTACGGTCACAGCCATCTATTGCATTGCCGGTCGAGCATATCCTCAGCCCCGAATACATTACCCATGTCATTGTTCATCTTGCCATACTTTTCGATCTGTATTTTACATGCGATTACGCCCTTTGCGATCTCTGTGATATCCTGTTCGATTTACGCCCTTGTTTCTCGTGTCAATCGGCCGATCTTCTCTGCCTTTCCAAATTCGGGCGGGTTCGAGGAAAGTGGGTTTGGATGTATCGGAAGGTTGGTGAAGGCTTTACGGGCTTGGAGTACATGCCTTTATTAGTATATTTTATTATTTATTATTTTCCTTACAATTGACGGATAAGCACACCTTAATTTTGGATCTCGAGGACTTTCTGGGTGGATTCTTTCTCAGTATAGGACCAACGTATTCCACATGCCTTTCGACTCCCAGAGATCGGACAAATCGAGCGAAGGGCCTATACTATTTAGGGATCCACCATTCGAAAATGGTCTAGGTCGAGCATTTGAAAATAATAAGTCGACCCGGTGTTTGTTTTTGACTTGCGAAAAAAATTTTTACACATATTTTGACTTGCTTGATTTTTTTTTGACTTGCGCATATTTTTTGACTGCCTTGATTTTTTTTTGACCGGCTGACCCACAATTTAAAATGCAAAACCGGTCGGTCTCACGAAGTGTCTGAAAACTATATGCGGTTAACGTTGGCTTATCGAGGTAGTAATGGCCATGGGTGTAGGAGTAGCATTCGAATATATTTATATGCGTATGGCGTGTGTGCGGTATCTAAAAAACAAAAAGAGTTTTTTTTTCGGATATAGAAAATGGAAAATAAAACAGATATGCTGTCTTGCATTATATGTGGATTTTCTCGGCTTTTTAGTTTAAGCGAGCAAGCAAGCATACCATCAAGAAATAGAAAGAAAGCGGAATCTATCTATTTTTATTAAAAGAATGGGTCCTAATCCCAAAATAAAATAGCTGAGAATAATGCATATATATATATATATATATATATATATATATATATATATATGCGGAATGAAAATAAAGCAAAATAAAATAATATATAGGCCTAAAATGAGCGATATTAAAATAAAGCCAGGCCTTTTGTTGTCTTTGCCGAAAATTATTGCACATAAATACATATTATATATATATATATTTTTTGAATTTTTTAAAAAATGCGAGATATTTTCAAGTATATTTGTAATAGTATTTGAAATGAAAGCGCTGCAAGATGGAGGATCATCCACAAATATAGACACGGATGTTAAAGGAACGCAATATTAGGCGTTTTAAATTAATATAACAAGCATACTTTAGCGAAAACAAAAAGAAAAAAAAGTTTTGGTTAATGAGTCTAGCCCTCCATTTTTATTCATTAAAATAAAAACGATATCCCCACAGTCGCCCTGTGGGTTCCGGATGATTGCTCCGCGCCAGCGCCGCAGATAGGGTCGGCGTGCGTGCGGATGCGGTGACATCCCTTTGCTCCGTTCCACCCTCCCTTTTCTAGGGAGGCGAAATCAAGATGCGGGAGGAGTCTTTGTCGGAATAGCGTTGGAATGCGCCTCGGTTGCCTTTAGTGGTTTTTGATCCAATATGGGAGCTTTGGATTTTCTATGTCAAGTTATCCCTTTTTAGGGGATACTAGGGATATAGGAAAACAACCTTCCATTCCGTCCTCCCTTGTTTAGGGAGAAGCATGAAAGTGCAAAGAAAGATGTTGCGGCGCCCCACTATGGATTTTATGAAAATAGCCTTATGGCCTATTTGGATCACTATGAGTGCTTTGGGTTTCTATGTCAAGTTATCCCTTTTGGGGATACGAACATAGGAATACATCGCCTTTCCATTCTCATTCTCCACTTTTGGGGAAAACGTGAAAGTGCAAAGAAAGATGTTGCGAGGCCTTGGATCAAAATGTTTTTAAGAGTCGTCATCTTTATTTTAAGGCAAAAATAAAGCAAAACCAGAAAAAACCAGAGATGAAGAAAGCGAGTTCGGAGGCTAAGTTACGAGTTAGGAAGGTCTAGCACCCGCTCGCCCTTCGGTCTCAAAACGGTTTTGGCTAAAGTATGCTTTTTGTTATATTTATTAAGCAGTAAATAAAACATTAACTTTACAAATACATCCGTTACATCTATATTATTTACGGACTTGCAACAATCTCTTTTACAAACAATTACAAATATACTTGGAAATATTTTGCCATTATATGACTACATTTAGTATTATTTCTAACAAAATCCGAGGCGAATAACGCTTATATATTTACATTGGGCGGATTGGAAATAATACTATTACAAATAAAGACTTTAATGAATAGATAAAGTAAATAATTACAAATACAAGCGAAAATATTTGGCCATAATAACGGCTATATTCGGTACTATTTCCTAAATTAAATTAGAGCCTACAGCTATATATGGCTATGTGCGGTTGGAAATAATACTATTACAAAAAAAATAAGACTTTAAAATAAAAAACTTGAGCGATACAAGGGTGTGCTTTCGCTCTGTCCTCTCGGGAGAGGAGACTTTATTCTTCTTCTTGATGTATTTTTAGGCGAGTAGCTGACTTATATACGGTGTTTTGGCTCCTTTCACTCGGCGAAATGTGGCTTAGTTTTTGTGGTTTGGCTTATTTGGTTGAAGTGAATAACGACTTATGGGTTGATTTTCATTCTATTACTCGAGCCGAGTAATCATTTACTTTATGGTTTTGGTAAGAAATAGGGTGGATACCTAGTCTGGGGCTAAGGCTCCTCTACCAGTTAGTTTTGTGTTTGGAGGAGGAGATTTGGAGTTTCGAGGCTTTTGAAATGATCGCTCACTATTTATTTTTCACCGTAACGAGGACGCCTTAAAGAAATTTATCGATCGGAAAATGTGCTGAATGAGAAGCCAGAGACCTCTTGTATTTATAGGCGAAGCTTGAGGACACGGAAGGAAATAAAATTCCTTCTTCGGCGCTCAATCGATTGTACTCAGCCTTGAGGAAAATTTGTGTTTCTGACAACAAATGAACAACATCAGAGACAGAGAAAGCTTTATGGGCGCCACCCTCCCAATTTGGGCGCCATGCCCAAATGTTATGGGAGCCATGCCCATTTCCAAATTTAGCCCTTTTGAGCACTTAGGTCCTGTGATTTGTCCTTTTCGCATCTGCTTTGCCTTTTGCACTTTTGACCTCAGAATCTTGACATTTGTTAATGTTTTAACATGTCTTGATATTTTATGTCATGTCACATACAGTGCACGAAATTGGGGTGTCTACACCTGCAACCATGCCAAACAATTAACTGTCAAATTGAAGTAAAAAAGCACAAGAGGAAATCAAACACA
Organism: Codonopsis lanceolata; assembly: GCA_013146195.2. Taxonomy (NCBI): domain Eukaryota; kingdom Viridiplantae; phylum Streptophyta; class Magnoliopsida; order Asterales; family Campanulaceae; genus Codonopsis; species Codonopsis lanceolata. Next base: position 15,555 of record JABEVN020003105.1, on the reverse strand, counting down.
TAAAAGATAACTAAAAGCTCACCTCGCCGGTTATCGACTGGCGACCTAAGTCTTTGGCGGGCGAAAGTTCATCACTTTCCAAGTCCAAGAATCTTCAGAGCTCGGCCTTGTCAGCGTAGTGGTTATATAAATCCGCTAGTTGGTCAAAGTTAGAGAGGAGGGATGTCGGCAATAGCATTGGCTAAGTCTTTGGCCGCTTCCTGGGTGGTCGGTAGAACAAAATCATCTTCGAGCCAAGGCACCCCGACCTCTTCATAAGCAGGAGAGTCGGCCTCGGCCACATCCTTGCCCTTGCTGGTAAAGGAAGGCCGATCATCACCTTCAACATTATCATCATCCTCGTCAACAACCTCGAGCACTTTCCTTTTTCGCTTATTCGAAAGGCTCTTGTGAGAGGGAGGATCGGTAGCCAGAATGGTGGTGATCGCCGGAGACTTAGCAGGCACAGCAGTCGGGGAAAGGGTCGATGAGATAGTCACGGGAAGGGCCTTTCTCGGTCAGCTGCCTGGGGAAGAAGGCTGAGGCTGTTTCACAACTAACGATAAGGGCATACGCCCTCGGTCGGGCTGGTCGGCCAAACAGTGCGGTAACCCTGAAATGTGCGGCGGCGACCTCCAGAATGGTACGACGACCCACGCTCAAATTCTTCCGACTCTTGGTCAGGTTCATACGGGCATCAAGGTTCCTCATCGCTGAAAAACAAAAGAAGATTTAAGTCAGGATGAATCATAAAGAAGCAGCAAATAAACAAGCAAGAAAAGAAAGGGAAGGTATTCTCGGTGATCAGGGCAAGGCTCTTCGGCTCCCAAGTCTCGACAAGACAAACAATTCTTCTTAAAAACGAGATCTTTATGCACCAGCCACCCCGGATAGGTAACAATTTCAAGCATGGTACATCGAGGATGGACACCTTGGATATCCTTGGTCGACATGCCTACTAGACTGAGCAACTCCTCGGCCCTAGAAACCGAGCTCCAAGAAAATACAAGAGGGTTATCGCCGTGCACTCCTAGATAATCCTCTACCTTCGTCTTCACTTTCTCCTCGTACTCGGTCAAGGTTGGGGCAGGAAACAAGGACTTCACTAATTCTACCGAGTCATGAGGGACGGGGAAATTCCATCCTCGCCGACTCTCTACAATCAACGCTTTGTCGGCCCAGTGATCTGTTTTACTCGGAGGCCGAGCAAACAGGTTGATCCCGTTGTTATGATGCTTACACTGTAGGCATCCCAGAGACATATTCACACTGAAGTAGGTCTTAAACAGAGGAAGGGTGGGTTTGAAGCCGAGCACCCGCAGGCAGGCAGCAAAACTAGTCAAATACTTCACCAGATTGAGGGAAAGGTCGATGGGTGAGCCGGAAGCCGTCAAGAAGCTCGCGGATGGGGGGGATCAAGGCGGGGCCAGTCCCACCTCGAAAAAGGATATATATAATCCAAGCCCATTCCGAAGAAGTCTCAGCTCGGGCAAAGACAAGCTCAGCTCAGGGGCATATCCCCAAAAATCTTTAGGGCAGTGGTTGAATTGAGTGTTCCATGACTCTACGTCCTCGGGGCACACATGATTGCGCCAACCTCTCAACAATCTGCCTCTGGGCTTGCTGCCCTCCTCACCAGGCTCCTCGCCCACCTTAGCTTTACCAAGACGAGCCTTCTTACTCGTCTTGCTGCAAATGCGATCCTCGCCTCGAGGTCTTTGAGGTTGTATCAGCTTGACTTTCCTCTTCTTCGCCAATTCTTTGTTTTTATTCATCATCTTCAGCGTCGCCACCTCGCTGAAAAAAGTATGGTACAGGTCAAAATAAGTCTGATCCCTCGATTTGCAGATATACATTTCAGACCCGAGGGGTCGGTCCTCGGCCTTGCAAGACTCATCCCCGGTCAAAGGGAGCCCTTCTAGGTCATAACCGGCAACAAGCAATAGCTCCTTTGCCTCACTAGGAAGAACGATCTTCCAATTTCCATCTGTTTGCTTGTATACCCGGGAAAGGGTAGGAGATCGAGCATAAATCGGTCCAAGGTTTGCCCTTTTGGTCCTCATTGCCGAAGAAAACACAGAAGGGGATATGACTCTTATTGAGGATGACGAAGAAGACTGGGTGGGAGACTTATAAGCTACGTTCGAAGAAGACTGGTTCGGGGTACGACACGAAGACTTAGACTCTGAACTCATAAAACCACTCCAATAGTGGACCAAGTATGAAAATTAAGCGAAAAAGAGAAGTACCTGGAATGGGTGAAGTTGGAGCAGACGAAGGCAAGGGAAAGAAAACGGAAACCTGAAAGAAGAAGGTCGCCGGCGTTAGTATGAAAATTGCAGAAACCGGCAGCAAGTCACCGACAAGAGAACGGGATATTTAGAACTCACCAAATCCACCCAGAAAAGGGCCACAAACGAGTGAAAAAGAAATAAGAGAAAGAGGCGAATCTGGCACACTGTTTTAAAGGAAGGAAAGGCAACCGGAAAAGGGCCAAATGGCGACTTCGACAGCAAGAAAAAAAAATCGCCCAGAGGTTTAAGAGAAGAAGAAAGCAGAAATGGCTCAAGTCGTAAGGAAGAAGCCAGGGTTTTTGGGAATTTATACGACCCATGTCCATCCGCGTCGACCCGATTCCAGACACGCGGGTTTCATTGCACCACTGCCCGGCGGACACGTGTCATCAACCAACGAAACGACGTCGCCAAAAAAGAGGAAAATGCCGTCGAAATTACGATTAATAAATGAAAAGCTTGCCAAGTGACGCTTCGAAAGACGCATTATTAATGAGATGTGACTCTAAACGACGCCTCCATTTTGACCCCGAAGCAAGCTCGATCCGAGGATCTTGTCAAACGCAGCCTCGATTTGTGTCCAAAATAGAAACGAGAATACTGCAATCAACAAAGGAAATCTCAGGTGAGGACGAACCGAGCTGTACTTTCCAAGCTTGGGATGAACCCTCGCACATGGAAAGTCGGGGGCAACTGAAGGGACCCGACCTGGTGCCTCCCACGTGGATGACACGTGGCAGCCAGATCGACTTGAACTGGACCAATGACAACCTCTTGTCCGGACAAATCGAGCATCGCCAAGCCAACTGAGACCAGTCCGACCATGATGAAAGGCGACCATAAAAGTATACAAGAGATCGAGCATAACCAACCAAGCGACCATGAGACCCCATGGTCGGCACCACGGCCCGTCCAGCTCGAATAAGAGGACGCCATCATACTACGAAATACGCCAGATGGCTTCGCCTGATTGGAAACATGTCAACGTGCTCTATGCAAACCGTACCAGTTACCGCTGACTTCCTTCCTGATACACTGAACACATCTAACAAGGGCATCAACCAATGAGAACTGGCCAACTCAGCCAACCAATAGGGTTGAACCCCAATTATGGTATCCAGCTTTGGCTTGCAAACCAAGCCAGGAAGGGAATATAAATAGAGAACTTGGTCACCTTCACAAGGTAAGGCACTATTCACACAAAACCATTACTCTGCATCTAATATTCATTCACGGTGATCTCAGGGAACGCATATGTTCATCTTTGTTATTCCACTACTGACTCTCACGTCGGAGGGCTTTAGCTGGGATAACCTCCCAGCTCCCCTAACGGTGCTCTTCTTTGTAGCTCATATTACAGATTCAGGAAGCCTCAAGATCCAGCATATTTGGCGATAGACAAGCCAGACATCCAAACCTAGTTTCCATAATAGTCAAACACCATCTTAGCTTCTCCACGTGGATTTCCAAATATAGTCACACCATAACCTGGCGTGATCAATTAGAATCCTACAATTGGATTAACCATTTGTATTTTATTTTTGTAGTATTGTTGTATTGGTATAGTTTGAACACAAGTATTTATGAATAGGGTTGAGAATTTATTGATGACACTATGCCTAACCAAAGTTAACTACCACTCCTATCCACCCAAATAATTCATGTTTGAAAAATATAATTATAAAGACATACTACATCCGTTCCAGGAAGAAAGTTTTTGTTTAAAAGTCAATATTTTTACGAAAATAAATAATATATAAAAAATGCCCTTATTTACACTAAGTCTAAAATTCGTAATACAAGAACACGTGGCTTTCAAAAGCAAACTATGAACTGCAATGATATAAAGAATAGAGTGAAAGTGAACTTGTAAATAATCACTGATCGACCAAAAACTCTAAAAAGTAGTATTTCTACATGGATTTTTCCCATTTGTTAGGAAGCTTCGGTTTCCTAAAATGAACAAGATAAGGTTGGAGAGAGACTTCAGTCCCCTCCAACTCTGCAAGGTGCTGCTTTGACAAAGGTGGAAGAGAGAAGTCAAAATTTTAAACCATAACACAGTAAAGAAATTTAACAAAGAAAAAAGATTGAATTATCGATGGTTATCTATAATTGCATTGTTTCCACCACAAGGAGTTCATCAAGCTTTTTGGAGTAAAATGAGAGGCATAGTATGGGTAAAATTCAAGTCTGCGGAGACAATTCTAGTAAGTCCGGTAGCCTAAGTTTCCGATGAAGTCGACTATCGGAAGTAGTTTTCCGTGAACTTGGTTGATAGTGGTGAATATTTAGTCATTATATATCTTTTATTGTAAATGAATTAAATAAAAATATGACTTCATTTTTGAAAGTGGACTCTTTAAGTTTAACATTTCAAAATAGAATGATGGACTATTTGCCCGAAACTAAGGGAGTATATAACTAGCATTAAAGTATTTCATAATTACAAAATATTTTATTATAATTAATATGTTAATATTAAATGCAGAGGGTAATGTTGAAATATTTTGGAAATGATATACATAAAATTTTGAAACTAGACTTTGAAAGTCAAACATCCCAAAGTTGTATAATGGAATTTTTTGACCGGAATGAGTATTTTATAGGCACAACCGTAAATGTTACTAATATAATTCCTTCTCCGTTCCACCTAAAAAGTCTATATTTGAAAAGTCTAATTATTAAAAGATATATAATTAGCATTTAAGTTGGTTATAATTACAATAATGTTTTAAGATAATCAATAGGTTACTATCAAATGTGGAAGGTAATGTTGAAATGTTATGAAGATTGTAGACATGTGTTTTTGCAAGGTTCTAAAAATCGTTAGGCGGCCGCTAGGCGGTACACTAGCGCCTAGTGCCTAGGAGACTAGTCGGAGCCTAGGCGGGGCATAGAATTAAGGCATTATTACCTTCTTCTTTTTTTTTTTTTTGATAATTTACATCAAAGATCAAACACATTGACTACAAATTTAATTTTTTTTTTTATATTTGTCACTTTATCAAACACTTGTCTATATTTGTAAAGGAGCACGCTTAATACAACACTTATAAAATGCTTAATACAACACTTTTAAAAAATATTTGACCAAAATACCCTATGTAATTTAATTTTTTTGTTTTTTATTAAATTTGATTAAACAAATTTTAAATTTAAAAATTATTTTAAACACAATTAATTAATTTATTTATTTGATTTAGTTACTAAGCACAACTAAATTACTAATTAATTTGATTTAGTTATACTAAGTGAAAAATTATCTTTGAGTATAAATATCAAATTGTAAAATTTTTCTTGCAAGTGAAAAAAATTTACATATGCATTTTTCTCTCAGTCAAAATTTCAATCAGTTACAACTTCCAAAAAGTCTACCAATTTGGAAGCAAATCGGCAAAAAAATATTGAAACATGGATACGAATGATGATGGCGATGTTATATTTTCGACTGACGTGAACCTTACGATAATCTTTAATTCTAATTGTTCGATTTTTATCTCCAAATGTTAAATTTTTATCTGTTAATTTATTTTTTAAATGTTTAAATAAAAAAATAACAAAAAAGAAAAGGTTTAGGGACCGGTTTTGTACCAATCCAAATGGGGGGATGGGTTAGGGACCGGTCTGGTAGCAGTCTACATGAGGGGGATGGGTTTGGGCCCGATTGGGTGGCAACCAAATGCAGGAGGATATGGGTTTGGGATTGGTTGGGTGGCAGGCGCTGGGCTTGAGGGGGGAAAGGATTGGGCTTAGGACTAAGTTCAACTCAATCCCTATACCTTAAACTTGTTTATTTTATTTTTTTAATTTAAACCTAATTCAAATCAAATTAATTATTGAATTTTAAATTAGCTAATTTGAATTTAATAAAAAACAAAAATAAATAAATTTTAGCTAATTTTAATTTAATAAAAAAAATTAAATTACGTAAAGGGTATTTCGGTAAAATACTTTTCAAAAGTGTTGTATTAAACATTTTATATGTGCTCTATTAAGTACCTATGTCTGTAAAATGAATAAAAATATAAAAACTGTGGGTCCCAATGGGCACAATAATAAGCTAGAAGGGGGGGGTTGAATAGCTTATTATACACTTAAAAACTTTTAGTAAATACTTTGAAAGGTACTTGCAATCTATTGAAAGAATTGAAGTAGCGGAAGACCTTCAAGGTAATTGTTCCAGGTCTGCCGATAACGACTACCGGTAGACCTTTTATAAAATACTTAAGTTCTGCTGTAAATGGATAAAGATAATCAAAGTAATGACTAGATCAAATGACAAACTAACAGATAAGAAATAACACAAGTATTTTGGGATGGTTCACACTATAAAGAGTGCTACGTCCACCACCAAGGCAAATAACCTTGATTTAAATAGTGCACTATGTTTTCCACTTAGATCAATTACAAAGAATATCTCTAATGGATCGTGTACAAAATATTGACTTGTGTTTGTCTATGGAATTAAATATCTCAGAATACAAGATATTTAATTTGCATGAAGTATAGTAAATGAATGTAAACAACAAGAAGTTAAAAACAATAAGTGTTAAAGAGCAGCTTCTTGTTGTTGTGAGGACTTCTAGATCTCTGAGGATCTCTTGATTGCACCGAAGTGAAGACTAGAGTTATGAAGTTTCGAACAATCCTTTAAGTGTTCGATTGATTCTGCATGCTTGCTTGTTTTTCCAGCCTTCAATGGCAAGATTTATAAGTGCACTTCAAAAGATCCGTTGGAGAAGACAAATACTTCAATGTATATCTAGAGTGTGGAATGATTTCTCGAGATCTTCAAAAGGTGGGCGATTTTGTCGATTCGAGAGTTGTTGCAAAGTAGGAGATGCATCGCTTTCACATCAGACGAAAAGTCTTCCTCGCTGAAAGTTGCTTTCAGCCGCTTGATATGTCAGGGAATGTCTTGGATTAATTCAAACAATGATTAGGATAAGTTTTGAATTAATCCAATGAGTCATTGATGGATAGGACACGTCATAAGAGACCAGGTGGACACGAGGTCTACCGTTTGTGGGTTTTAAGCAGGTCTTCCGATAAAGCTTGTGGAGAGGTCTTCCGCTGAACCTGTAAAGTCCTATAAAAACTATACTAGGCAAAGTTCTATACACAGTTGCCACGCTAATCGATACGCAGCCCGATTAGCCATCAAGTATAAAACTAATGTAATGAATCGAATGTATATAAATCTAATATAAGAATCAACAATCTCCTCCTATTTATATCCGGTCATCATTACTACAAATGAGGGCTAAAAACGCACTATGTGATAGATAATAGTATGTCTGAGAAATTTATATATAAAGTAGCAGAAGACATGCCTCTATCAAGCAGATGAGCACCTCAAGTGTAAAGAACTAATCTAAGTGCATACAAGAATAAGTAAGTCAAAGAACAGCACATAGATCAGTAGCAAAGACAGTTCAAATATGGATTTAAACTGAGTGTTTAAATTCTAAACAGATATAGAAAATAAAGTAACAAGAATTTAAACAAGACAATTTTGAAGAACAAATAATCTTCTGTATTATAAACAAGATCTTTACATATTACAGAGTTTTCAAAATATAAGATAGATACAAAGGTAAAGGGAAGAAAAGATACAAAAATTACCAAGGTCTTTTCCCTTTGCTTTGTCTCAGCCTTCCTTTTCCCTTCGTTCTCGCTCTAGCTCTTCCATTCTACGATGTACTGCCATCTCTAACATCGGGAGGTCCGTGGAACGAGCGTAGTCGAGTTCTTCACGAAGACAACTGTTCTCTTCCATCTGCATTCTGTTGATTGACCTCATTTGCTTCTCCTCCATGATGGCCTGATCACGATCACGATTAGCATTCATAACGTTGTGAACAGAGTCGCGAGCAATGCGGTTGAGCTCTAGAACCGGAGGGCGGCCATTGCCGAGATGAAGAGTGATGGCATAGAACAACTCGTAGAAAAGAGAGGAGCAGATGCGGACACACTCATCTCGCTGAGCTTCAATGTTGATCTTTACATCGTGAAGTCGTGTCGTATCTGTCCAAAACGAGTCCGCACATCCTCTTGGAATTGTCGAGAAGTGCGCAGCTCGGCCATTGGCTTTGACGCCTTGAGTGGCTATCTCACAAAGCGGTAGAGATGCTAGCGAGAGTGCCTAGTCTTTTCGATATAGCGCCCAGCCGTGACAAAATTTCATCATTGGCCGGTTGAGTTGACGTGGAAGCCTGGCCAATATGAATAACTTCTTCTGGAGATGGAGGCCGGAAGGGCTGTTGTGGTCGAGGGGAAGAGGAGTCGGAAGAGGAAGAGTCGGAAGTGGAGGTAGAGGAAGATAAGGTTATAGGTGGAGGTGGAGGAGGGGTTGGTGGGGAATCAGCCCATATCGTCGAATTGTCACCGATATGGGAGGATTCGTAGGGTTCTAGAAAACCGTAAAGAAGCAAGGTAGAAAAGGGATTTTGGTTTTCAAGGAAGGTTGAGGAGGTTGGTGGGTAATAGGTCACTACCGACCGAAAGTTCGAAAAGGAACTTGGCGGCAAGCAGTCTCGTGGGGGGAGGATTTGAGGTGGTCGGTGGTGTGGTTGATGAAGTTGGCGTGGTGTGGTTGAGGAAGGGGTGATGGGTCGTGAGTTGGTTGGGAGAGGGAGGAGGGGTGAGGTTCGGGCCGGGGTTTTGGGCGAAGGAGAGGAGATGTTCGGCCGCTCCTCCGAGTAGGCTCCTCCCGGGGATAGGCTCCTCGAGGATAGGCCTCAGAGGTAGTGAATTCGCAGAGTAGAAGACTCGTGAGGAATGGATTGTTGAGTAGGTGAGGTGGTGGAGGTAGTGGTAGTTGGTCGGGCCGGTAGTTGTTTGGTCGGCTAGTTGGTTGGTGGCGGCAAGTTGGTTTGGGACCCGCAGCTCTCCTTTCTTTCTTAGCGGCCGAGTAGAAGCTCAACCGCTTCAGTAGTGGCGTGAGTGTCTCCCTGGGGCTGGTTCAAAGGTTTTACGGTTTCCTTCGCTTTTGGCTTGGGAGTGGGTGCAGGAGATGGTGAGGTTGATTGACTGCCTGGTTTGAGTAGGTGGCCGGGAGGAAGTGGTTTGTTAAGTTTGAGAGGTTGGTGGACTTGGGTTGTGAAGGTGAAGGATGGTTGGACCGGCCCGTGCCTTGTTCTTTTGGCCTTCCTTCATCTCCTTCCTAATCCATTTGGCCTCGCTCCTCTTCATTTGGAGTGGCCTCTTCCCGCCTTGTCTTTGCTTTGCCCTCGCGCACCATCTTGGTTCAAGCAATGCTCGCCTCATCGCCCAAGTCTTTGGCCTTTGATGGAGGACGCGCCACTTGATCGTTGAACTGTAGAGGCCTTTTTGTGGGTTCTGCTAGCCGCGTTATGAGCTTCCATGTTGAAGCATGTAACCAAGATCGGTACAGGCTTAGCAACTTTATCAAGGGTGACTTGTAGACCCTTCGCAGAGCCTGCCGTTTGTTCTCGTGATTCGGTACTTATCAAGAACGTGTCATGAGTTGCTTCTCCTTGGCCACTATAATCAACTCATCTTCCTTCAAGGAAGAGTTGACATTAGCATCATCTCTAAGAAGGGCATTGATCGGCCCTAACGAGGGGCGCCAAAGTGGGGTTGTTCTTGGCTTTCTACCCACGCTTTAATTCGTTGAAAATGACGCCCCCCGCTTGAGACAAGCCGAAGGTATACTAAGACTGGTGAGGTTGATTTGTTGAGCCGTGAACATGTCATGTGCTCCACTCTTGAATAGAAGCCCCTTGTCTATAAGGTGGCCGGTGCGAGAGACGCCAAGAGGGAACAGATTTGAGCATTTTCCTCGAGGCTCTCAGAAGTGTTCTCCTCTCATTGCTTCCCTGCATGTACGGCCTCAAGAATGGTTGTTTCAAGAGGTCCACCAAAGTGTACGCCGATGATGGTGGAAATTGTCTTAGCGGTAATGGAGATTGGGCGGCCTCGAATCCACCCTCGAAGAGCATTCTTGTTCATGAGCTCCATTCTTTGATAGAATTCTTCTCACGAGAAAGATGTCTTTGTAATTTTTGTCGTTGAGGCGTAAGAGGGGTAGAATACCGAGGCGTTCATATCCTCGCAAGCTTTTTGGACGCAGTGCCTATTGTCTTGATTGATTGAAGGTCAATGCACATTCTGGAATGTATAGCCGGCTTCTGTCCGAGAGCGACTATGATGTCATGAAGCGGAAAAGTTGGATATCCCGGAAGGTTGACATCCGCATTTTAGAGGAATGTCGGGTTTGGTTTAATTTCTTTCCGCATTGTTGGGGTTCCCGGATGCGTGCTCAGCCCCGCCCGCGCTGGATAGGTGCTTGTGCGGATGTGGTGACATCCTTGCTCGCCCAAATTCTCCCTTGTCTGGGGAGATCGAAATCAAAAGTGCGGGAGGAGTGTTGCCGAATAGCGCATTGGAATGCGCCTCGGTTGCCTTTAGTGGATTTTTAATCCAATATGGGAGCTGATATTTTCTATGTCAAGTTATCCCTTGTTTAGGGGATACCAGGATATAGGAAAACATCACCTTTCCATTCTCATCCTCCCTTGTTCAGGGGAGAACGTGAAAGTGTAAAGAAAGATGTTGCACCGCCCCCACTATGGATTTTATGAAAATAGCCTTATGGCCTATTTCGGATCACTATGAATGCTTTGGGTTTTCTACGTCAAGTTATCCCTTGTTTAGGGATACCAGACATAGGAATACATCACCTTTCCATTCCCATTCTCCCTTGTTTAGGGAGAACGTGAAAGTGCAAAGAAAGATGTTGCGAGGCTCCACTGGATCCAAAATGTTTTTAGAGTCGTCATCTTTATTTTAAGGCAAAAATTAAGCAAAACCAGAAAAAGAAAACCAGAGATGAAGGAAACGGGTTCGGAGGCTAAGTTACTAGTTGGGAAAGTGCTAGGCACCCAACTCGCCCTTTCGGTCTCAAAACGGTTTTTGGCTAAAGTTTGCTTTTTGTTATATTTATTAAACAGATAAATAAAGCATTAACTTCCTACAAATACATTCATTACATCTATATTATTCTGACGACTTGCAAATGACTCTTTTACAAACAATTACAAATATACTTGGAAATATTTGGCCATAGTAAGTTACATTTAGTATTATTTCCTAACAAAATCCGGGCAAAGCATGCTATATATTGATATTGAGCCGGACCGAAATAATACATTTACAAATAAAGACTTTGTTGAATAAATGAAGTAAATAAATATTTATCTAAAAAACATTTTGCCATAATAACGGCTACATTTAGTACTATTTCCTAATTAAATCCGGGCAGCACAACTGCTTAAATGACTACATTAGGCCGGACTGGAAATAATACTATTACATGGAAATAAAAGACTTTAACAATAAAACTTCCAAACGGCGTAGGGGTGTGCTCGCTCTGTCCCTCGGGGAGAGAGTCTTTTTTTTTTGGTCCAGTGCAGTCCGGTTGAAGTTGTGTGTTGTGTGAATTTGGGCGGCGATCGCCTCTGAAAGTTACTTTTCGGCCTCGGATCGGGCAGGTAACCGCTTGTTTATTCTCGGTTGTTTGTTTGACTAGAAAACTGAATTTGGGGCGTAGTAACCGCTTACTACTAGCTATTTCTGCCTTTTAAATCGGGCGAGCAAGCTGCTATCCATGATTTTTGGACCGGGAAAGGGGTGGATACCTAGTGGGGCTAAGGTACACTTCTACCGGTGGATTTGTGTTTGGCGAAGGTTTGGCAGGGTTTCGAGGCTTTGGATGGTGATCTCTCGGTGTTTATTTCTTCAGCGTAACGAGGACGCAGAGAAATTTTACGCAAAGAAAGGTGTACTGAATGAAGAGCCTGATGCCTCTATTTATAGGTGGAGGCGGGACATCGCCGAATTTAATTTTCTTCTCGCCTCGATAAATGCTGGTACAACCTAAATAACGCAATAACGAATTGCATTTTACTGCAAATTTGAGTGAACAAAGGCACTGGAGAATGGTTTGGGCGCCACCTATGGAGGTTTGGGCGCCATGCCCAAACCTTGGTAAGCCATGCCTAAACCTCAAACTAGGCTCATTTTTACACTTTAGTCCCCGTAATTTGTCCTTTTGTGTATCCTGCTTTGTCCTTTTGCAATTTTGACCCTGTAACTTGACATTTGTTAATGTTTTAACAGGTCTTGATATTTTATGTCATGTCACATACCTGGGAGTACGAAATTGGGGTGTCTACAAAGCCCCTCAACGATGGAGTCTACTGTAACGTAGCTTATCGAGTAGACGAACAACATCGTTGATTAGAATAGATTCTCCAATTTCGTTTCATTTCAAAAACGAGGGAGAAATATGCACTAAATGGTAGCGCTATTATAATGCAGAATTTATCAAACCTCCATATCCTAGACATTTTAGTCGGCTATAGCAGGTTATCGCAGCTTTTAGCGATTCGCATCCGAATTAAATGCTCGATGGTCGGACCTACTAATGTAGGTCGCGCCACGTATCCCTTTAATAAAAGGAATCGAGACCAAACGTAGTTCTACTTAAGCCGAAACAAACAACCGATTGAAGAAGAAAAGATTTTCATGTTTTTGAAAGCCGTATTCTTCCTGGTCCGAAACCGTTGTCAAATACGGTATGAAGATTTTTGTGTTTTTCGAAAACCATATTTCAACCGGTCTATATCTGCCGTGGAAATATGTTAAGAGATCAATCTCAAAATTGTGTCTGGCTGGTCAATACCTTTCTTCCAAACATAATAAGAGGACCTTCAGATTTTTAAAACTGCACGTTTCGACCGATCAATACGTCATCGAATACGATAAAAAAACTTTTTTCAAATTTTTCAAAAATTGCATCCAACAATGACCGAAACCGCCGGACGGACACGATAAAGAAATTTCTTTTCTTCTTCCCTTCTTTTTTTTTTTTTTTGAATATTCCTCTTTTTTTCTTTTTTTTTCCTTTTTTTTTTTGAAACAAAAACCCTTTTGAAAAAGATTTTCTTTTTATTTTCAAGGCAAATAAGAAATCTTACCTTCCTTACCTTTCTTACATGTTTGCTTTTGACCGGCTGCCGCCGATTCATTGATTCTTTTGATTTGGCTATTTATGTCGCTTTTGACTTTTCCTTTTCTTCTTTTTTTTATTGTGACGGTTCGGACCACGAAATAGGTCGCTTCGCCACGTATCCCTATTCTGGAATCGACCAACGTAGTTCATCTCTCCTGGGAACCTTATTCCTTTCTTTTCTTTTTTTTTTTGCATCATCATTTTTTTTTATGACTTTATTTTTTTTTGATTCTTTTTTTTTTTGATTGATTGATTGATTTGATTTTTTTCTTTTCTTTTTTTTCTTTTGCAAAAAATTTTCAAAGAAGAGGGATTTACCTTGCCGCCGACTCTTTCCGACTTTTTCTCGCTTGTCCGGGCGGCCGATCCGCTGAGATATGAGTTTTCCTTGCTTTTTGGGTGAAAGATCATCAAATGTGGCTAACAAAATTTCTTTTGTTAACTTTCTGTTAAGTTTCAGGGACCACTTTGCAGCTTTGAAATTTGAAGGACCTAAGTGTTGATGCTGAATTGCTTGGAGGGGGAAAAGTGAAAATGTCACTTTTTCCTCCCTTTTGTTTTCTTCTCTTACGGAGAATGAATGCGTAAGCCTTCATTCTTTTTCTTTTCGCTTCAAGCCCGCCCACGACCTACTCTAAGGTGAGTTTTCTTTTTTTTTTTTATTTTCCTTTTCTCAATTTTCTTCCGCCTAAAATTTTGTTTGTTTTTGTTTTTGTTTTTTTTTTTTTTGCCAGATGGCTTCTTCTTCTAGATCTAGGAAAGGAAAGGCGCCAATGGATCCGAATCGAGGAAAAGAAAGAACTTCCTCCTTTGATTCGAAAAAGATTGGTTATTATTATTCACAAAGATGACGGGGCAATTTGGTGAGAGATCGGTACAAGCACGTGTCGAATCTTTCGATTCCAATGTGAGTATGATTTTCTTCCACCCATTTGGTCAATTTTTCGATCTGCTCAATTTCTCAGCTTTTGACTTTTGAGCATATATATGCAGCTTATGATATTTATACATGCAATTTATGGACTAAGATGATGCAATTTTAGTAATAATGTATGAAATTCGGACAATTATTTTTGCGATGCCCAAATTGAGCTAGTAGTTACTATTTGACTCTACTATGCATAATTTACAATGTTAATGCAAATAAGGCTATATGATACATGTTTAAGTCCTGAAAATATTTTTACATGGCATATATTCACATGACGGAATTTTCGGAATGAAATGCACAATTTTCTGAACACATTTTTCGGATACATTTTCGGATATATACATGACTTAACAGATATATTTTATGTACTAGAATTTATTTTTATGCATGTTGATGTCAGAGGGATATAAGATATGTCAAGGTATAATATTTTTCCATGGCGTGGCATTTTAAATTTATTTTTTCGCATTCTCGAGCATGTTTTATTGATTAATAAATGCAAGAAATGATGCATATCATTTTATTTTGATGCAAATGCGATACGATGTCAATATACAATGAGATGTTCTTTTTTTTCTTTGATGTGAATGCATAAAAAAAAATTTCTTTACACAAATGCGAAAATAAAAGAAATATGGCATGTATATTTAAATTCAAGGTATATACCCTATATATATATTTTAAACATGTTGACATGTATATTTATGCAAAGTATTTTTGTATATATTGAAAAAATGATAATATGTATTCTTATGTACAAAATAATTTTTAATGTCGAATATATATATAAAGAAAGAAAAAATTTTTTTTTGAAAAATCTGATATATTGAATGTACAAGAAGAAAAGGTTTGTGGGATACTTACCTTGATTTTCCTTCTTTTTTTTTCAGAACGGGTTTTGGACAAGGTCGGCCACTTGCGCTTAGTGTTTCGATATATTTTATTCGATGCCTCCTGGACAAGCAGGGGAGACACGGGTCCGGGAGTCTTTATGTGGGCCTTTACTCCATTCCGTAGTTACAGAGTCATTTTTGACGTGCTGCGGAATTTCTGGTGGGATACCACCCACACTTTCCACCTCAGCTGGGGAGAGATTACCATGACTGCGACTTTGCCTACATCGGTATTTCTACCAAAGGGCGGAAACCGAACCTGACTATACCTCCGCCGAACATCACGACGAGGTGGAGGATCTGATTCGGGAGGCCTGGCACAAACGGCCGATGAGGTAACCATTCGTAGTGTAAAGACATGGCTTTTGAGGAATGCCGGGCGAGTTGATCCCGAGGATAGCGTTGCGTGAATTCGCC
>JABEVN020003104.1:0-19376 GCA_013146195.2 Codonopsis lanceolata | reverse complement strand
TCGGTTCTCGGACAAGTTCACGGCGAGAATGTGCTCTTTGGCGTGAAGCAACAATCGTCAGTTCTTACCTGAAGGCAACGGCCTTGCGGCATAAAAGCAAACAAACAAGTTACGCTCTTGGCGGAATTTAGAAGGCGGCAGGGAAGAGTGCGAGAAAAATTACAAATCGGTTAGAACCTTGTTAGAGGGGACCAACAGGAAACTGGATTCACTCACCTCAGGGTCGAGGCTATGATCCTGAAATGGCTTTGCCAAGTCCTGGGGACCGCTTTAGACTCGAGCAAAAAATCAACCAAGAAAGGCTCCGATGGGAGGCGTAACCCGACTCGGAAAAATCTGCGAAGAATATAACTTCATTCCCTTGCTCACTGGGAAAGCTTCACATTCGCAGGCACGTCCGTCTTGTTCGCCCCGGTAATGAGTGAATCAACCCTGTGAGGGCGTGAGCCATGCGGTCACCTTGTCATGGCCGTGTGTCCACATCGTAGCCCGCCAAGTCATAGCGGCTTTCATCGGCGTTAATGTACCCGCAAGTTCTCGGGCTCTCCTCCTCTTCTTCTTCTTGATTCTCTCCTCAGCGAGGAACAACTTCTTGGAAGTCCCCACCTCGGGGAGAGCGGGCAATAGGGATCCTATTTTGGCTATCCACCTCCCCCGGAAGCCACCTCTGAGTGCGGATCTTCTTCAAAGCCTTGGGGTAAGGGGCGGGTTATCTGCCTCATCGGACTCTGAGGCCTCCTCAGGCCAAATCTATTTGCCCACTCTTGCTCGCCTACCGTGAGTCTCCCGAGGCTGTTCTTTGGTCGAGGCCTTGCACGGCAATGAAGCCTCAGGTCACGCTCTCTTCACGAGTCCTCCTCCCATTGGTGGAGTCAACTATATCAACCACAGGGTCCACTACCCGCCTTCGAAGCGTGGGCCCGGCCACGGACCTGACTCCCTCCTCGCGCTCTACGCTAATAGAGGGAGACTTCTCATTTCCGCCAACAGTCGTTCCTTCCGCCGTAGTGAAGGTCTCACGATCGTTATCGGACACGTCGACATCTGCAGAGATCGAAAATAACTATCGAGCTTTGTGCAGGGCAACTATTTGAGAGAAGAAAATAAAATCCTAAATCTAGGTCAACCCAGGGGCCACGCCCGCCTAGCGGCAGGGGTTGTGGTTTTATTCCTCGATCTCTATCTAAGGGTAGTCTTATCCCCTAAAACCCTAACGAGGGGACATAGAGATGAAGAGAAACAAATAAAGCAGTGAAACTCATCCATAAACCCAGGGGAAAGCCGAAAGTAACAACGAAGAGAGGTGAAGACTTCTTGTGATATACGTGATGATACGCCTGTTGAACAGTGCATTTGGAAAAATAGCAACCGTAACCTTCTTAACCAAGGAATGAATGGACAACGAAAGCGGCAGAATGATTTCGCCAACCTTACAATGGAGAAACCCGGTAGCAATGGAGGCAACAGCGTCAAGCTCTCCTGAATTTTCTCTCTCTAGGAAATTCTCGAAGACGGTAAAGAAGAAAAGGGGAGGAGGGTTACCCTTTTTATGTGAGATCATCGAGCTTTGGGGGAAAAAAAGGAGGCCGAAAGCTGCGTACGGATGGGCCCATCATCACCGAGACACGTCGCATTAAATCGCCGCTTAGGTCCGGGTCCGCCTGTCTGGCGCCCCAACCACGGCTCACGCGCATACTTGCAGACCACGCCAGCGACACGCCTATCAAGAAGCTTCCCATTAAACGCCTTCAAGTTCTCCCAGATGAACTTGTTGACTTCTTGAAATTCATAAGTGTTGAAGCATGTGCGAACATCAAATTTGAATGCTCCCTCGCCCGAGCATGAATGCTCGCCGAGGGCAAACTAGGGGCCAGATATACCGGCCTGCGCCCAAGCGGGTCACGAAGCGAGGCACGAGTTAGCATCACGTGCCGACACGAGCATAATACTGCATGGGGCCACGCCCGCCCACGCCTCAATGGAGCAAGACGAAGACAACCCACGGCACGGCGCAAAGACCCTCACTTAAACCTAGGCGGACAAAGGGCTTGCTGTCAGGCCAGGGACCATGATCGGGAATCATGCATGCTTCGAAATGAATCATACTTCTTCGCTGGGCGGCATCGATGCAGCTTTGTCCAGGCCGATCTTGAGGCGACAAGTTCGGAGATCGATACAAAGCAGAATAATCGGGCGAGCCTTGCTCGCTCGAGCACACCACCGCTGGGGAAGCTAATAGCTTGCTTTCTAAAGCAAGTCGAGGTTTCCATGTTTGGGTAGAATCACTTACCTTATCAGCTCCCGTAATTTAGCGCTTTGTTTAGCCTAGAATCAGGGATTTCCTCCTTGATTATCTCGGCGTATGGAAGCGAATCCATCAGATTCAACCACCTTGAGGGCCTATAAATACCCTCGCCCATAGCCATTAACAAGGTACACACACTTTCTTGAGCCTCGTTACTCTGTCAATTTACTTTTGACAATCACTCGATACTTACTCTCACTTAGGAGGAGGGTTTCGCGAGCCTTGTCTTGCACTTCTTCTCGTGTGTCTTGTGATCTTAACTTGGGCTCGAGGAGGTGTCGATTACAAGCCGGATATCCTACCCATCTCTGGAGATTTGCCCAAGTGTGCATTTTGCCACATCAGATAGTTTATGGGAATTTTCTGTGTTAAAATAGTTTAGGCAAATCCATATTTTCTTAGGAGTTCATCTTGCTCAACTGATTCTCCTATCAATGGGGTATAGAGTAGAGACTATATCTAGGGAAAGAGGACAGACATCAATGACGAAGGAGGGGTAGATAGAGTTTTTCTAATCAGATAGTTTATGGAGATTTGATGTTGGGTATGAAAGTTTAAGGGTATCTATCACTGGATAACCCAATATAGTTGAAGGGGGTATTCTGTAATTTACTCTTATTCTTGGAAAATGATATATGATGATTGATGACATGAGAGAACACTGGTAGATAAAAATACCAGCCAATGGATGGCAAGGTGGGGATCGAGCTTCACTTTATTTACGTACATGTACATGAAATAAAAATACACAATTGAAACCTGAGCATGTAGATAATATTATTAAATTATCACATCCAATTTAATTTAGTTAATTTAGTTAAATAATATTATTTAGTCGTTCACAATCTTGTTGTCTTTGTTTATCTTGAATTTAATTAATTAAATAGATAAAACAGTTTTATTTGATTTTTTTTCTTAATTTATAACTTTTATCTTTAATTTAATTTAATAAAAAAAATGTGTGTGCGTAATGCATAATATAATATTATTAAATTATCACATCCAATTTAATTTAGCTAATTTAGTTAAATAATATTATTTTGCCTATTTGTTGGACAGACTCGACAGTTGGACTTTAACTTCTTGTAAGTATAATTTTACGTTACGTTACGTTACATTAAGTTAACTTACGTTACGTTACGTTAAGTTAAGTTACGTTACATTACGTTAAGTTACGTTAAGCTACGTTACGTTAAGCTAAGTTAATTTATGTTAAGTTAAGTTAAGTTAAGTTAAGTTACGTTACGTTAAGTTAAATTAAGTTACGCTAGATTAAGTTAAGTTAAGTTACGTTAAGTTAAGTTAAGTTAAGTTACGTTACGTTTAAGTTAAGTTAAGTTACGTTACGTTAAGCTAAGTTAAGTTACGTTACATTACGTTAAGCTAAGTTAAGTTATGTTAAGTTAAATTAAGTTAAGTTAAGTTAAGTTAAGTTAAGTTACGTTACGCTACGTTAAGTTACGTTACGTTAAGCTAAGTTAAGTTATGTTAAGTTAAATTAAGTTAAGTTAAGTTAAGTTAACTTACATTATGTTACGTTTAAGCTAAGTTAAGTTACGTCACGTTAAGCTAAGTTAAGTTACGTTACATTAAGCTAAGTTAAGTTATGTTACGTTAAGTTAAGTTAAGTTAAGTTAAGTTACGTTACGTTTAAGTTAAGTTAAGTTACGTTACGTTAAGCTAAGTTAAGTTACGTTATGTTAAACTAAGTTAAGTTATGTTACGTTAAGCTAAGTTAAGTTATGTTAAGTTAAATTAAGTTAAGTTAAGTTAAGTTAAGTTAAGTTACGTTAAGTTAAGTTACGCTACGTTAAGTTAAGTTACGTTACATTACGTTATGTTAAGTTAAGTTACGCTACGTTAAGTTAAGTTACGTTAAGTTAAGTTAAGTTAAGTTAAGTTAAGTTAAGTTACGTTTAAGGAAAATGATATATGATGATTGATGATATGAGAGAACACTGGTAGATAAAAAAACCAGCCAATGGATGGCAAGGTGGGGATCGAGCTTCACTTTATTTACGTACATGTACATGAAATAAAAATACACAATTGAAACCTGAGCGTGTAGATAATATTATTAAATTATCACATCCAATTTAATTTAGTTAATTTATTTCAATAATATTATTTAGTCGTTCACAATCTTGTTGTCTTTGTTTATCTTGAATTTAATTAATTAAATAGATAAAACAGTTTTATTTGATTTTTTTTCTTAATTTATATTTTCAATTTATAACTTTTATCTTTAATTTAATTTAATAAAAAAAATGTGTGTGCGTAATGCATAATATACTATTATTAAATTATCACATCCAATTTAATTTAGCTAATTTAGTTAAATAATATTATTTTGCCTATTTGTTGGACAGACTCGACAGTTGGACTTGAACTTCTTGTAAGTATAATTTTACGTTACGTTACGTTAAGTTAAGTTAACTTACGTTACGTTACGTTAAGTTAAGTTACGTTACGTTACGTTAAGTTACGTTAAGCTACGTTACATTAAGCTAAGTTAATTTATGTTAAGTTAAGTTAAGTTAAGTTAAGTTACGTTACGTTAAGTTAAATTAAGTTACGCTACGTTAAGTTAAGTTAAGTTACATTACGTTAAGTTAAGTTAAGTTAAATTAAGTTACGTTACGTTTAAGTTAAGTTAAGTTACGTTACGTTAAGCTAAGTTAAGTTAAGTTACGTTAAGCTAAGTTAAGTTATGTTAAGTTAAATTAAGTTAAGTTAAGCTAAGTTAAGTTATGTTAAGTTAAATTAAGTTAAGTTAAGTTAAGTTAAGTTACGTTACGCTACGTTAAGTTACATTACGTTAAGCTAAGTTAAGTTATGTTAAGTTAAATTAAGTTAAGCTAAGTTAAGTTAAGTTAAGTTAACTTACATTATGTTACGTTTAAGCTAAGTTAAGTTACGTTACATTAAGCTAAGTTAAGTTATGTTACGTTAAGTTAAGTTAAGTTAAGTTACGTTACGTTTAAGTTAAGTTAAGTTACGTTACGTTAAGCTAAGTTAAGTTACGTTACGTTAAGCTAAGTTAAGAAGTTATGTTGTTAAGTTAGAAGTTAAGTTAAGTTAAGCTTAAGTTGCCACGCCACGCCAGTTAAGTTGCCACGTTGCATACGTTAAGTTAAGTTAAGTTAGTTAAGTTAGGTTAGATTGCGTTGTTACGTTATGTTAAGTTAAGTTACGCCACGTTAAGTTGCCAGTTATTTAAGTTAAGTTCGTTAAGTTAAGATTGGGCCAAGTTAAGTTGCCAAGTTACGTTTAATCTAAGTTAAAAGCCACGTTACGTTAAGCTAAGTTGCCACGTTACGTTAAGTTAAGTTAGAAGTTAAGTTATGTTAAGTTAAGTTAAGTTAAGTTAAGCTAAGAAATTTAAGTTAA
The DNA here is from genome assembly GCA_013146195.2 of Codonopsis lanceolata. Classification (NCBI taxonomy): domain Eukaryota; kingdom Viridiplantae; phylum Streptophyta; class Magnoliopsida; order Asterales; family Campanulaceae; genus Codonopsis; species Codonopsis lanceolata. Next base: position 13,681 of record JABEVN020003104.1, on the reverse strand, counting down.
GTTAAGAAGTTAAGTTAGAGTTGCCACGTTACGCAGTTAAGTTAAGTTAAGTTACGCCACGCTTGCGTTACGTTACGTTAAGCTAAGTTAAGTTACGTTACATTAAGCTAAGTTAAGTTATGTTAAGTTAAGTTAAGTTAAGTTAAGTTTTTTTTTTTTTTAATTATTTTTAATGCCTTGAAAGACTACAATTATATATATGATGTCTTTGGTGTGGCTCGAACAAATGATGCCGGTAGTAGTTAGGCTTTGAACACTCCAACCTCGGTTGAGTAGTTAAGTTAAGTCCGTGGTGCCTCCTCGGGTTAGGACTTGAATACTTGACCTTCTAAGTTAAGATAAGTTAGTAGCTAAATAAGGGCCTTTAGATAAGGTTAAACTTTAACTTCAACGATGCCTTGCGAAGAGGCTTTGAACACGAGCCTCACCTCTACTTTGAGAGTTGTAAAGTTAAGTGTCTTAGTGAGAGTCGAACACCCAACCTCTAAGTTAAGAGATGTTACGTGAGCAAGTACCATTTGAGCTAAAGCTCGTTGGTAGTTAAGTTAAGTTAAGTTATGTTATGTTACGTTAAGTTAAGTTAAGTTACGCCACGTTAAGTTTAAGTTACCATTACGTTAAGTTAAGTTAAGTTAAGTTAGCTTAAGTTAAGTTGCCACGTTGCGTTTAAGTTAAGTTAAGTTACGTTACGTTAAGCTAAATTAAGTTACGTTACGTTAAGCTAAGTTAAGTTATGTTAAGTTAAGTTAAGTTGAGTTAAGTTACGCTACGTTAAGTTAAGTTAAGTTAAGTTACGTTACGTTAAGTTAAGTTAAGTTAAGTTACGTTAAGTTAAGTTAAGTTAAGTTAAGTTAAGTTAAGTTAAGTTGCGTTTAAGTTAAGTTGCGTTAAGTTGCGTTAAGTTAAATTGCGTTGCATTGAAGTTGCGTTAAGTTAAGTTAGGTTACGTTAAGTTGCCAAGTTAAGTTATTGCGTTAGTTAAGTTGTTACGTTGCCACGTTAAGTTAAGTTAAGTTAAGTTGCGTTGCGTTGCGTTACGCGTTACGCCACGTTACGTTGCGTTAAGTTAAGTTAAGTTAAGTTAAGCTAAGTTAAGTTACGTTAAGTTAAGTTGTTAAGTTAAGTTGCGTTGCTTTAAGTTACTAAGTTAAGAGTTAAGTTAAGTTAAGTTAACGTTACGTTAAGTTAGAAGTTAAGTTACGTTGCCACGTTAAGTTAAGTTAAAGTTACGTTAAGTTAAGTTAAGTTACGTTAGTTAAGTTAAGTTGCGTTACGTTAAGTTAAGTTAAAGTTACGTTAAGTTAAGTTAAGTTGCCAAGTTGCCACGTTTTAAGCTAAGTTAAGTTGCGTTACGTTAAGCTAAGTTAAGTTGCGTTACGTTAAGCTAAGTTAAGTTATGTTGCGTTAAGTTAAGTTAAGTTGCTGGGTTGCCACGCCACGTTGCGTTTAAGTTAAGTTAAGTTACGTTACGTTAAGCTAAGTTAAGTTACGTTACGTTAAGCTAAGTTAAGTTAAGTTAAGTTACGTTACGTCAAGTTAAATTAAGTTACGCTACGTTAAGTTAAGTTAAGTTAAGTTAAGTTAAGTTACGTTACGTTAAGTTAAGTTAAGTTACACTACGTTAAGTTAAGTTACGTTACGTTAAGTTAAGTTAAGTTACGTTACGTTACGTTAAGTTATAACATTTTGCCAATAGGCGTATCATATTTTCATGTTATAATGATCTATCGTACTTCATTATACCATTTTTTTAATAGGCGTAGCGTGTTTTCATGTTATAATTGTTCATCGTACTCCATTATACCATTTTGCCAATAGGCGTAGCGTGTTTTCATGTTATAATGGTCAATCGTACTCTATTATACAATTTCGCCAATAGGCGTAGCGTGTTTTCATGTTATAATGGTTCATCGTACTCCATTATATCATTTTGCCAATAGGCGTAGCGTGTTTTCATGTTATAATGGTCCATCGTAGTCCATTATACCATTTTGTCAATAGGCGTAGCATGTTAAGTTAAGTTAAGTTACGTTACGTTAAGTTATGTTAAGTTAAGTTAAGACGGATTGGTCTCATATATCATTGAAAAGAAGAAGACGAAGAAATCTTGGGAATCAAAGTCAAAAGAGTTGAAGTAGTCTAGGCTAAGACTATCTCCATTAAAGAAACAAATCTTGTACAACATGTTATTCAAATTCCTTCTCAAGCACTTGGTTCTGAGTAACCGAATCGGAACCCTCTCGATGAAAACAATATCATTTGGCGTTATTTCCCATCCGAAGAATCCATCGCCGCTAATCCCTCTTTCACTACGGTGTAGCCAAATTGTGATATTATTGTCTTGGAAATGGGTATAGGCTTGCACGAGAATCGATACCGCGGCTTTGAGAAGCAATTTGAAGAACACGTTAGTGCTAGCATCTTGCTATGGCGAGAGAGGATGAAGATGAAGATAAATGAACATAGGGGCAAAATAGGTATTTAATATAATTTAATAGTTAAAATTAACGTCCATCCAAAAATGGGTTAAAAGTAGGATAAGTCGGTACATTGGTCATCAGAAAATTTTGGCGTCTCAGTGGCCTAATTGCAATTTTGGAAAAGGACAGTGACCCAAATATGCGTTTGCCTAAAATATTTTAAAAGTTTAATAAAATAATATGTTTAGTCTTATCTTTAAAATATTTCAAGATGTAATTTTTTTTGTATTTGATGTAAATTGTATTTAAAAATATTTCCCTTTTTAATTTAGTTAATTTTCTTCTAAAACAATTTGAACATTAGTTCTCTAAAAAGTTGAATTTTATGATGTTTTAAAAAATTACTCCCTACATTTTCAGATAATAGGGGGTATTTTTACGGTTATTATTATTTACAATATTTTTTAAATACTAAGCTCACTTGGTTTCAAAAAAAAATTCAGCGACGAAATTTCTCATCTAGCGACGAGTACTCCGTCGCTAATTACGTCGAATTCCGTAGCTAAATAGCGGCGGAAATTCCATCACTGATTAGCTACGGATATTTCCGTCACTGATTTGCTACGGAATTTCCGTGAGTGTATAGCGACGGAAATTTCCGTCGCTGATCAGCGACGGAAATTCCGTCACTGATTAGCTACGAAATTTCCGTTACTGATTTGCTACGGAATTTCCGTGAGTGTATAGCGACGGAAATGTCCGTCATTGTCGGCGGAAATTCGTCGCGATTAGCTACGGATATTTCCGTTCTTGATTTGCTACGAATTTCGTGAGTGTATAGCGACGGAAATTTAGTCGGCCGATCGGCGGCAGAATTCTCACATCTAGCGACGGAAAATAAAATATTCTGAAAATATGCTTTTTAGTGACGGAAATTTCCGTGAGTGTATAGCGACAGAAATTTCCGTCGTCAACAACGGAATCACGGAAGTAGCGACGGAAGATAAGGGATATTACGAAAGATGCTTTTTAGCGACGGAAATAATTCGTCGCTAATTATAAACAACTGACGAATTTCCGTCGTTGACATAGATTTTACGTCACGTTGAATAGCGAAATACAAATCATTGTTGTCTCCGTCATTTGTTTACCGGTTTCTAGTCGTGATAGGGACACATGAGTTGGGGCTTAATGCCATTTTGGGAAAGAAATTGTCGAAAGGCTGTGCTTGTAAATTCTCCACCCCCATCTGTTTGGAAAATTTTGATAGTGTGAATGGCCCTAATACGACTCGACAATTGATTTTCAATTTGTAACTTCAAAATTGGCAAAAACATTTACAACATCGGACTTGTGAGTGAGGGGAAAGAGCCAAGTGTATCTCGAGTAGTTATCGACAATAGAAAGATAATACCGACAGTGACTCAAGGAGGCAACTGGAGATGGCCCCCAAAGGTGCAAGTGTAATAGGTCCAAAGGTTGTTATGAATTAAAGGATCGCATTACAAAAGGAAGTTTGCATGATTTTCCTAAAGGGCAAGTTTAACAAAATTTATTTAGACTTTTTCTACCTTGAACTGGAATTTTAAACTTGCTAGACAAAACTTGAAGAATATGAGATGAGGGATATCCTAGTCGAGAATACCAGACGTCTTGATTTGTCCGTTTCGCGACAAGAGGAAGAGGATTCTGTGGAGAGTTGGTGTCGAAGGAAAGATGGTAAAGACCTCCGGAATTACGCCCAGAAAGAAGAATCGTCTTAGTGCGGAGGTCCTTCACACGAAAACCAAAAACGTCAAATTCAAAATAGCAATTATTATCGTGTGAGAAACGACAAATTGAAAGAAGTGATTTATGGGAAGAAGGTATGCACAAAACATTGTTTAAATTGAAGTGTTTGTTACCCGAAGAAAAAGAAGTGGAACCGACATGAGAGATTGGCATTTGGGAGCCATCTCCCACGGTTACTGTATCATTGCTGGTGTATGGAGAAACATGGGTAAGTGAGGAGGGTTGAGAGGTGATATGGTGCGTGGCTCCGGTGTCAACACACCAGTTGGGTGTAGGAAATGGTGAGTAAGAAGCGGTGTAGGCTGTATTGGTATGGTGATAGCATATGTCGGCAGTGTGTCCAGAACGATGGCAGATTTGACATGGTGTGGATGTATTAATGTTGGAAGGGAAAGTTGGTGGTTGGTAAGGAGGTGGTTGGCCTCTAACTGTGCGACCACGACCGCGGCCTCTACCACGACCCCAAAAAATTTCCGCGAGAGCGAGAGTTATTGCCACGGTAGTTGTAAAAATTATGTCCATAGTTGGAGAAATGTTGTGATGTGGTGTGAGTGTTAGGGTTTCGGGGGTTGTTTTTGGTTGATGAGGTGTTCTCATTTTTATTAGCTAGAAGAACTGTACTAGAGTTTAGGGTGAGAGAGGAGAAGTGCTTTTGGAGGGTTTTTCATGAAGAAGACGGTCTGAGAAGTCATCTCTATTTGTGGCAGGGTGTTGATTATAGGATGTGAGAAATTCTTTGTAATTAGCCCCAGTCCATTGAGAACTTGTTCTATCAAATCTTCGTTAGAGACAATGATGCCTGCAGTGGCAAGGGTTGGAAAGGGGTATACTTAATACAGCACATATAAAATGCTTAATACAGCACTTTTGAAAATGTTTTTCCTAAAATACCCTTTACGTAAATTCATTTTTTTTTGTTAAATTTAAATTAATGTTTTGTTTTTTTATTAAATTTAAATTATTGTTAATTTTTTATTTTAATTTAATAATTAATTTAAAATTAAATTGGGATTAAAAAAATGCTTAATAGGGATTGGGTTGAAACCAGTCCAAATGAGAGTGTTGGGTTTGGGACTGCCACCAGCCCAGTCCCATTCCCCCAGCCCAGTCCTTTCGCCCAACCCCAACCCAACTGTCTTTTGGACTGCCATCAGCCCAGTCTTATTCTCCCCAACCCAGCCGGCTTTTGGACTACCACCAGCCCAGTCCTATTCGCCCAGCCCCAACCCAACCCTCTTTTGGACTGCTACCCAAGCAGTCCCAAACCCAACACCCCCATTTGGACTGGTTTCAACCCAATCCCTATTAAGCATTTTTTTAAATCCCACTTTGATTTTAAATTAATTATTAAATTAAAATAAAAAATTAACATTAATTTAAATTTAATTAAAAAACAAAACATTAATTTAAATTTAATTAAAAAACAAAAAAATAAATTTACGTAAAGGGTATTTTAGGAAAAGTATTTTCAAAATCGCCAGATAAGATTTTATAAGCTGTATTAAGTACCGCTGATTGGAAATTGTTGTTGCTTGAAGGAGGTAATCTGAAATAGATGTGTCAGGTTCCCTTTTTAAAGTGTGGAGCTTCTATTTAAGATTACGAACATGAGCAGCAAAGGTGGCACCAAATTTTTTTGAGATAAGATCCCATGCTACGGGAGCAAACTTCACATTGGCAAGATAAGGCTGAATAGGAGCAGTGAAAGAAGCTCGCAGCCAGGCGACCACAAGACTAGTTGCTTCGAGCCATTTGAGATAGGCTGGGTTGTCGGTGACATCGTCTTCGAGTTTTTCATTTGGAGAAGTGTGGTCTGTGAGCACATGTTCAAGTGAGAAGGTTCGGACAGTAAGAAATTGGGCTTACCAGTTTAGATAGTTTTCTTGAGTGAGTAAACAATTTGCCATAGGTGACTGTGGGTTAAAGAAAACAGGAAGGGAGTGGCCATTGTTGTTGGTTTTGGAACTAGATGAACTGGTTTGGGAGATTGTTGTTGAATTTTCCATGGCGTGAGCCTGAATAGTTGCTTGTCGAGTGGAGTTGTATGGGCTAGAATTGGGTTTGGGTAAATTGGAGCCACCAAGGGAGGACCGAACAAGCTGGCTGAATTAGTGGATGTGGGCCAGATGGAATGTGCGCAAGGGTTGTGTGTGTTGGCTGACCAAAAGATGGAAGAGAGAAAAGAAAAACGTTACTTACTGTGAGACGTGAGATGGAGAGAAACAGGAAGATCGGAGGCGTTCACCGGTGATGGAGGACAGCAGAAGAAATTGTTCAATCTAGGGAGGACTGGCTGCTGGGTTGTGAATGAAGCCGGCTGGAGCAGAGACGGCCTGGAGAAATTAGGGAGAACTAGGACGGATTGATCGTGAGAAAGAGATTTGAGTCAGATATGGCGCTGTTCTTGAGGGAGGAGCTCGAAATTTCAGGCAGGCGGTGGTTATGGCAGGCGGAGACGGTGCCGGCGATATAGTTTAGCGGGAGGGGAGGCTTGAGATGAAGTGGTTCGCCAGATTTCACTGGAGCTATGGTGGATGAAAGATGCTTGTTGTTAGGCCGTCGGCTGAGGTTTGGGGATTTCATAAATGAGTTGGATTGCGGGGATTCAGAAACGGGAATCAGTAATGGAGATTAGCCTGGTCTGGGGCGGCGATTGGGTTTGGCCGAATCTGAAGGAGATTGGAGCAGGAGGACGGCGGCTTGAAGACTGAATGGCTGCTATGGGGGCTGACGGGTCTTTATTAATGAAGGAGGATTCTGTTGGGCAGATTACAGAGGCGGATAGGGTGGACAGCGGCTTCAATTGAGCTTGTAGAATGAGAGAGGAGATGGGTAAGGGGATAGAGAAGGAGGCGGTGCTGGAGTAAGGAGGTCGCTGCACTTTGGTCGGAGAAGAAGGAGCTGGCGTCGGCGTCAGCGTCGGTACAGAGAAAAGAGGCCTCAATTGTGGCGTGAGCCTTTCATGGCTCTGATACCGTGTAAAATTTGATATGAGAGAGAGAGATTGACTGCCCAAGTTATTTTGATTACATAGACTTACATGGGTATATATAAAATCTTAGGGAAGAGAATAATTGAACTATGAGAACTTAGAGAGATGAGGATTGTTGAACTTCTTCCTTTGTTGTCGGTTGAGATGGCTGTCTTTCAAGGAAGGCATCGAGAATATTATAATTTACGTTTACCATTTCCAAATCTACTATTGTCGAAGGGGGTATGGTACGACCAACAACAGCTGAGCCTTCCGAACAAGGCGCATCAGAAAGTGAAGAGTCTCCCCTATTCTCTTTCATTGTAGGAACTTGGTACTTGTTTGCACTCATCACGCTCTCAGAAGATCCAGTTTCACTAGGCACACGTTTACTGTAAAAAGAAAAAAAATTGTTCAAAGAAATAGCTAAATAATCAAAGAGAACTTTAGTGTATTAATTGCAGTCAACTGCGTACTAATTAAATGAAAATTTTGACATTACTGATCAAACTCATTCACATACATTAATGGAAACTTCCTTCGGGACCGATCAAGATAGCTTTTGTTAACGGATGTCCCGGTGTACTTATTCAATTTCCTTCGGGTACTATTCATTGTAGATTTAATGGCTGCAAAAGATGAGATCAATGGGAAAATACAATTAATGGAAACTTCAGTTTTCTAATCTAAACAAGAAAAATATCTGAAGCAACAATATACATATCCAAGCACTTACACGTACTGCGAAGGCTCCGTGCAGAATCTTCAGCTTTTTTCTTGATAGAATTAGAATCTCCGGATAAGCTTATTGTCTTGTAATCCGAATATATGTTTAATGAGTTTGTTGTCTCGTGACCTGAAGATGGGCTTAATGTGTTATAAGTAAAAGAAGTATTGTTTCCTTCCCCATTGGATTCATTCAAGTAACCAATCTCAGTAAATAAATCATTTCCGATATCCCCGGCAACGACCTTAAAAGTTTTTAAATTCTTCTTCAATGTCGTCAGTATTGAGGATAGGAAATTGTGGAGATCTCCACTATGAATCTTGTCTGGGGGAAGAATGAACTCAAGCACATAAGCACGAAATCCGGTGGTAATACTCTGTAAGCAAACAACAAAATGACCTCTGAATCCATAAAAGCGCGCAACGTGTGCCAAAGGATAGTCAATTATGCTGAGTTGGGTCACATCTCTACAAAAGCATGGTTTATCGGAGTCGAACACCTTGCCAACATGGCCTTCGCCCACTCTTATGAGTTGAGAATTAGAATTATGGAAGTATAAGGAATCAATAAAACTATAAATGTTATGATCCGCCATTTGATGAATTGAGATCACCGGAAACTCTCCAGTACTGCACTTCACATCACATGCATCGGAGTTATGCTCGCATCTCGCCCAAAACCATACAAGAGGTAAACCATGTGTTTGACGCACTTGGGCCATTGCCCCCTTGAGCTCTTCCTTTACAAGGACTAAATGTACTTCTACGATCTGGTTTTAAAGCATCGTCAATTAAACACATGTTAGATAACATACTAAAAGAAGTTGATAATGAAACTAACATATTTATTCCAGTGCACATACGTGATCACACAACTGCTCTGGATTTACAGTATCCAGACCTGCTGCGGCCTGCAAGAAATGTGTAAAACTAAAATGAAGTGACCATATATAATAAATAGAGTTGAAATGTTCGGAACAGAAAACAATTACCAAACAAACAAACATATATTTAGAAAAAAGGACCGAAACAAGTGAAAGTAATTGAAGGACCAACCTTAAGAAGTTTTTTACGGACCGAATTAGTATGGTAATCTAACGTGAAGTTCTTCATATATTTGGTGAAAAGGAGCTCAAGTACACCAACACAGCACTGTAGAGTAGGTTCCAACACGGGCAAAACCAAAGTTGCCTTGAAACCGCATCCTAAGGCAAGGTCACGCTCTGGATACTCTTTGACCGAGTAATAACTCAGATTTGGACTCAATTCGGGCAATTGTGTCCCAAAAACCCGGCTAACTGGACCATCATCAACAAATTTATACCTCCGACAATTCTTCTTATACTGAATCAACTTTTCATCTGGCAGATAACTAATAGCAAAAGGTTGATCGGAGGTTGTGAGGAGACGCCGGCCATCCTCAGTCATACTAGCTGCCCAAAACTGAATCAGTACGTCAGTAGGGTAATAAGAATCGAGGGCGGAAAGGGCAGTTTTGATTCGATCCTGAATTGAAAAACCATGATCTAAATATGTTGATGTATGATCAGATGCTTTTTCTGCGCTCCAGAAAACCCAAAAATCATGTTTTTTAGACGATTGCCAGGACAGTCTAGTGGGAAGCATATCATCCAAGAATTTTGAAACAAGACTAGCATCCCTCTCTGCCTGGAACTTTATCTCCTCCATCTCTGAAAAATTAGCAACTCATACAATGGCACCACAACCTCCTCAACAGGCCAGGCGAACTAATTAAAATTTAAAAAAAAAAAAAAAAAAGATGATCGGAGAATTTGGTTTGAGAGACTTTGAGAGGTTGACTTTTGGATTGTAATGGTCTTTGAAACTTCCCCTCACCTGCCGAGCAAATTATTATTAATCGATAGAATAAGTCAAATATCTATCCATAGTAATAGTATCACCAACGAAACTTCACAGAAAATTCAGGGACTAATTTTTTATTCGTTTTTAAAATTAATGATAATTTTAGTGTAATTTAAAAGAGGTACAAACATGTACTAAAATTTTAATTTTAAAATGTTCAACTAGTCAAAAGAAACTAATTTTCTGGAACTAAAAAATAATTTTTTATTCATTTCAAAATAGGTGTTCATTATTTTTTTTTAACACGAATTATGTAAATTTTCTTAATTCTTAAAATATCATTTATTAATGTCAAATCAATAATATATTTTTATTATTTTTATCTTAATAATGAAGAAAACACTTATTTAAGATATTTATTTAAGAAGGGAAGAAGTGGTAGATTCTCCCAAAATTAAAAATTAAAAAATTGGGTGGGGGAAGTTATGGGCAAATAGTCACCGTTTGAAAGTTAATTTTTTTAAAAATGATATTTTTAGTAACTCATTAGTAATAAAATAACACTATTACGCCTTAATTTTTGAAAGTAAATTCTTTAAGTGAAACATCTCAAAATGAAATAGTGGACTCTTTGCCCGGAACGGATGGAGTAATAATTTGTAGGCAAAAACTGTAAGATGGTGTTACGGATATATTTCGTAAGACGGATCTTCTTTACCCGATTCATCATGTATTGGTCGATTGAGTTATGAGAGAATGTGGTTTCGTCTTACGAATAAAGATTTGTAAGATCGTCTTACATGAAACTTACTCTAATTTGTATTTGAAGAAAAAAACTATAAATTCTCTAAACAAAAGATTAAGATAATGAATAAAACTTGACTAATAATAATTCGAAAAATTTAACTATTCAGTTTTGAAAAGAAAAAACAAAAACAAAAGACAATTAAAAAGAGAAACTTTTCAAAGCTTTTTATGCAACAAAATAGGATAATATATAGAATAGTAAACTTTTGTTGCTCACACTAAGCATATCACTGCAACTACATCACCTGTATATGGCTAAGTGACATAAATAGTACATTTGAGCAATTAGTCAGTTTGTTAATCAGTTATCACTTATCAGTTAATTAGTCTAATAGGTGGGTTTAAATTTTAAAACTATTTATGTCTATGGAATCCCATTTATGCCCAACAAGTTTGTTTTTCAAATCATAAAAAATGAAGGAAATATTGCGGAGTCGGTACACTTTCTTAAACATTTATTCGCACCACCCATCCGTTCTTTTTTTTCAACCGTTAAAGTTCATTTTCGAAATATTGTTCCTATAATATCCAAATTCAGGGAATGCTGTAAATTTCTTCTTCTTCTCCCATGTCGTTGAATTCGTTCACCCGAGAAAAGAGAGTGGAGAGTTGAGTGGTGAAAAAGAACGGTGGTTACTACATAACTGTTTCTTCATCACTCTAACTTTTTACTCTTTTACTTATTCATATTACGTTGTTGTTATTGTTCTTCGTCATCTCATCATCATCATTGTGTTCGCAATTCAAAATATATTTATTTTTGTGTTTTGTGTTACTAAGCATGTAAATTGTTCGATGAAATGTCCTAATAGAATTTTTTTCGTAGCTGAACAATTTTTTGAATCTGATGCATTAATTTTTAATCACAATGCATCATTTGTGAATCGTGATGCATTGATTTTGATTTGGGATGCAAGAAAGAAGCATATAAATTTGAATCATTTGTTGATTGTGTACTAGAAAACAGGTAATTTAAATTGATGCATCGCGATGCAAATTGATGTAATTTAAGTAGATGCATCGTGGTACGAAAATTGATGCAATGCAATTTCCTGAGTAAGTGAACTCCGTAGCATGCCTTTGGTTCATTGAGGGTACCATAGTTTTTTCGCACCCAAAAGTGTCTTTTTCAGTTAAAAAAAAAGTGAACTCCAGCGATTGAAAACTTTGTGAAATGGACCGACCCAAATTTCTCCCAAAAATCAATCATAAAGTCCTCTGTTTGGGAGAGAGTATTGGGTGTAGAGGCTCAACCTGAGGTTGAGCTCTGAGATGAGCTTAACGGGAGGCGTACCCTAGATGATTTGGCTGCCAGCACGACAGGGGCAGATCGGCTCGTCGATGATATGTGTGAGGAAGCTTTGCGCCAATAGGCCCAATACATCGGCCAGATGCACTAGCTTAACCAACAATTTCTCGTCATGGGCAAGCCTTCCTACCAATTGAGTTAAGGCCACTCACAAGAGTACTTGCCCTAAACCTGGGAGTTAGTTTTCCTAGGTCAGGTTTGCCCCTGGAGGAGCCCTTAATGATTCCTTTTGACAATAGAGACCAGGAGCAGAGATGATTGGAGAGTAGGGCCAGCCATTGGGTGGCGCCAAGTGTTCATTCCCGTCTTAAGCCCTGAGTAGGCGAGGTCGTAGGGCAACGAGCTCAAGACCGGCGTAGTTAGCGAGAGGGCAATGCATCAGTTGATTCTTGTCACCAGTGGGACCCTCGCAGGGAGGATTCTGTGTTTTCTCGTCGCTCAAGACGATCTCCATCTCCAAGAGGTTTGCAAGCTTGTAGACAGCGATCCCTGTCCCCTAAGGGAACACGGGATCGCAAGCACATATATCTGTCACCAAGGCGATCACATGGTCGTAGGGATCCACCCCATCAAAACGCCACCTAGCCCGATGTGTTTATGGTAGCGCCAGAAGCTCCTCGCGTGCAGGTTGCGCAGAACACAGTGGTTCCTCAACCCCTTAGGGTTTTGGGAGCCCCGCATGCCCTACTTACTTGGAGAGATTCACCGGAATCTGGCCTTTTTAAGCAGGAGGTGACTTTGTGCTTTGAGACCAACCTACTTGGTGGAGAGGGCGGTCTAAAATCGGAATTAAATATGAGGGAGCCGAAAATGCAAGCGGAAATGCTGATGCGGGTCCAGAAGTGGTTTTATGTTTACAAGTGAAAAACTTGTAGATGGTGCCTCATGGAAAAACTTCCACTAGATTCAACGATTGTAAAAGCATATGAAAACCAATCGTTTAAGAGTGGAAATCATTACGAAAACTCTTATGATAAAATATAGATCAATTCAAATCTAAACACTCTTGAAAATACAGTGAACAAATAGTGTATAACAAAAACAGTGAACAGCGAGACATATGACACTTTTGATGTTGTATCGTTCACTGGCACATCCAAGCTTCTAACAGCATTTGTGCAAAAACTCTCTCTGAAATTCTCAACTTCGGTAATGATGTCCAAGGTCGTTCACTTCTTTATATAGAGCTCTAGAAAACATGTCTTTCAAGTAAAACACTTCAACAAGACAATGTTAAGATTATAAAAGAGTTCACAAGGAAATAAACATATCTAATTCCTACAAGTTCGGACATGACATGCTTGAGTCTTTATGTAAGAGAATTACCAAGCTTCTTAGAAATTACCTAGAAAGGAAATAACATGTGTTTTAAAACATCTAAAACACGGCAAAGGCGGGACAAAACAACTCTTGGTTATTTTACCCTAACAAGCTGTGATCCCCTTTCAGCTAGAATGTCTCTTAAATGTTTACAGATTTGTTCATCTTTTGTCAGCTTTCTTGGATGTAGTCTTTTCACTATGTTCAATAATCCCACAAAGACTAACTCATCATTTTTCTTCAAAGTCTGATTCTTCATAAGAGGATTCAGAAGAAAGATTAATGGGGTTAGTTTGACCAAAATGTTCAAAACAATTTTCTTTTGCCTCACTTTCATCTAAGGAGATTTCTACATGAATAGGTGTATAGCATGGCTGATTACAAAGGATTTTTGTTATAATTATGTCTCAAATTAGAATAGGATTAGGATTTCTTTCTTCCACTTGGATTAGGAAGCTTAATCCTAATTAGTTTAGGACTAATCTTGATGAACATGACCCATGCATATAAATA
>JABEVN020003103.1:0-19387 GCA_013146195.2 Codonopsis lanceolata | reverse complement strand
TTGAAATCAAGGAGTACATCGAGAAAGGACCCCCGCCCGAGGACAAAAATAGAGCACGTATGGTGAGAAACCGAGAATGCCGATACTCTGTTATCGGGGAATGTTATACAAAAAGATCTAATACAAAGCCCCTTCTTCTGCGCGTGAGACCCAGATGTACGTGCAAGACCTTTCTCGCCGAGGTACACGGCGAGAGCGCGGGGACACCCTGGGCAAGAACTTTGGCGTATAAGATAAACTTCCACTCGCTACTACCGCCCAGCATGAAGCGGACGCAGTTGTAATAGCGGGAAGTGTGACAAATGTCAAAGGTTTACGACATTCCTAGGCTTCCATCCATACCAAAAACACGGTGATCGCTCCGGCCATTCGATATGGGGAATATACCTCATCGGTCCCTTCCTTAAAGCTAAACATGGATGCGAATATATCATAGAGCTGGACTACTTCACCAAGCTGGTAAAAAGCTGCCATCGCCAAAGATAACCGAGAACTAAGTGCTGAAATTGCGGTATGAACAAATTTTCTGTCGGTTCGGTCTTCCTCGGATGATAATCTTCGACCACGGCACTCGCTTCTCCAAAAGTTCACGGCGAGCCGCGAAAGATTAAACGCCAAACATAATGTCCTGGCTCATCTCGGCAACTGGCCAAGCCGAAGCTGGAATAAGAAAATTTTACATGCGTTGAAAAGTGACTTAGACGGAAGAAAGGGAATTGGCTCGAGCAACCGCCAATTGTTTTATGGGGAATCGTAACCACCGCCCACGGCTCGACAAAGTAAACCCCTTTCGCACGCACTTATGGATCGGCCACGGCCAGAGAGTTAGCCCTCCCCACCGCCCGAGTCACCTTCTTCGATCAAAACCACAACGAGCCGCCAAGATCTTCGACCTCGACAACGCCAAGAAAGAAGGATCGAGGCCCGCCCGAATGATCAACTACAAGAAACTCACGAAAGTCAATCACTTACAAGCAAGGTCGCACCAAAGAGTTTCAGAGATTGGGTCCTGAGAAAGATAGAAGTGATGGGCAAGAAACTTGGAAGAAACAAACTCTCCCCAAATTGGGAAGGACCGTTCAGGATAACTAAGATTGTTCGAGAGGGCACGTATCGATTAACAGAGCCAGACGGAACCCCACTTAAAAACCTTTGGCATGTCGACCACCTGAAAAAGTATTATCAATGATATGATTTGAAACATCTTCAAATAATGAAATGAGAAGCTTCAATGTCATTCTGTATTTGTTGAAAAAAAAACTTATCCTCGGCACACGAGGAAGGCCACATTTGCAAAAAACAAAGTGGCGCCCAACCTCGAAAAACGAGGAGAAGTCCTTAAAGACCTATCTTCTGCACACGAAGAGTCCCAAAGACCCATCTTCTGGCACACCAAGACAAAGCCCCAAAGATCCATCTTCGGTACACGAAGACAAAGCCCCAAAGATTCATCTTCTGCACACGAAGACAGCCCCAGATCCATCTTCGCACACGACAAGCCCCAAAGACTATCTTCTACATGAAGATAGGCCCTAAAGACCTACCCTCGGCACACGAGGAAGGCCACAATGTACAAGAAATCAAACAAACTCGAAAGAGTTAACAAAATATTCTCATAGATGACGAAGGCTATAATAAACAGAATGAACAAAAGCAAATATTCCACCGATGATCAAGGAGCGGGAAGTAAAAGTTAGACAATAAATGTTAAGGACAAAGAACCATAAGAAAAATTGTTTGAATCATTGGCACACACGCCCAAGAACTCTTGTCACAGCGAGCTTCATCTGAAAATCTAAAGGGGAGTCAGACGGGACCTCGAAGAATCCCTGTTCGCGGCTCAATATCGCTTCGGCGAACCGTCATAGATTGTCGCCCAAGAAGGCCTACATTGTTAACTCCTGATTGAACGGGACCTCTTCATTTCTCTTGGCACCACGTAAAACACATTTACGCCCCAGGCGCCGAGGAACTCCACTTGTTCAAGCCCGGCCGATCCTCGTGCACAAGCTCGAAGTTCGCCTCTGCACTAGACTAGCATGTCTCGCCGAGCGAAGGAACCCAAAACGTTCGAGCCCCCGCCGACCAACTCCCCCATCTACCTCGTGTTGCCGGGCAAGAATAAGGATATGGCGAGACCCCTTGACATAGTAGGGCACCAACTCATCAAGGAAGGCCTCACTCTCTTTAAAATTCGTCACGGCAGACACTTGAGCCGCCTCCAACCGGGCATCGAACCCCGCCACTGAAGCCAAAGTCTTATCCCGCTTCCTTCAACACCGAATCCTCTCTCAAAGATGGTAAAAAGCCGATCGCTTATCGACTTTCTTCCGCAAACCATCGACTGTCGTATTAGCCTTATTTTCCGCTCTTCATCTCCTCTAGGAGCTTCAGAGCTTCATCGAGCTTGGCAGCCTTCTGATTATTGTCACTTTCCAAAGATTCAACCTGGCCCTTCAGAAGATCTCTCTCCTCCTCACCTGAACAAGCTTCTCGACGCAACTTTTTCTCGCTGGTCGTCACCCGACCAAGACGAGTAGATAATGATTTCACCACAGCACAAGCATGCAACCGTGAAGATCAACTAGCCATTAAGTTGAGACAAAAACAGAACAAATCTAAAATAAGAATGGGGAAACCAAAGGCTCACCTCGCCGGTTATCAGCCCAAAGCGCCCTAGCAATTGAGCAGAGCTAAGAGAATCCATCACCCCAACCAAATCTCAAGCAGCTTCAGAGGCCACCCGCCGACCGCCAGTGATCTCACACGCAAGAAGATCGAAGTTGCCGAGGGGAGGAACATCGGCAATACATCTAGCCAAGTCTTTGGTCGCCTCTTGAGTGGCCGGCAGAGTGAAGTTGTCCTCCAACCAAGGTACTCCGACCTCTTCATAGACTGGGGAATCTTCCTCGACCACGGCTTTCCCCTTGCTGGCAGAAGAAGGCTGACCTGCACCCTCCACCTCATCGTCTTCCTCATCGATGAGACGCATTACTTTCCTCTTGCGTTTCTTCGATCGGCTCTTCTTTGGGAGAGGAGACAGTTGGCGGCAATGGCAGCAGGGGACTTAGCAGGGCCATCGAGGAGGGAGATATCGGAAGGGTCATTTTAAAAGCTCCGCCCAAAGGGAAGGAAGGCAGAAACCCATGAACCTTCAATATAGGGGCAGCCACCCCCTCGGTCAAGGGCTGGGTCGGCAGACCATAACCCTTCATAATGTCCGAGGCGGCTGCCTCCAAAGTAGCACGGCGACTGATACTCGAATCTTTCCGGCTTTTGGTCAAGTTCATCCGGGCATCGAGATTCCTCATCTCTGAAAAACAAGAAAAACTCAAGTTAGAACAGATTACAGAAAAATAGCAAATGAACAAAGAAAAAAGAAAGGGAAGATATTCACGATGATCGGGGCAGGGCTCTTCGGCTATCAAATTCCGACAAGATAAACAATCTTTCTTAAAAACAAGATTTCTGTGCACGAGCCATCCTGGATAAGTGTCGACCACAGGCATTGTGCAGTGAGGATGGAGACCTTTGATGTCCCTAGTCGACATCCCGACCAATCTAAGTAGTTCCTCCGTATTGGAGACCGAGCTCCAATTAAATACGAGAGGATTATCACCATGCACATCCAAATAATCCTCCACGGCCTTTTTCGCTTCCTCCTCATACTCGGTCAGAGGCGGGGCAGGAGACAATGACTTCACTGATTCTACTGCACCGTGAGGAATGGGGAAATTCCATCCTCGCCGACTCTTAACAATTAAAACTTTGTCGGCCCAATGACCCGTTTTGCTGGGGGGCCGAGCAAACAAGTTAACTCCATTATTGTGATGCTTACACTGGAGACGACCTAAAGACATGTTGACGCCAAAATAGTTTTTGAATAAGGGAAGGGTGGGCTCAAAACTGAGCACCCGCAAGCAATCGGCGAAACTAATCAAATACCTCACCAAGCTGAGAGATAGGTCCAAGGGGTGAGCCCCAGCTTCATCAAGGAGTTCACAGATAAAAGGATCCAGGGGCAGTCGAAACCCTACCTCAAAAAAGGATATATAAAATCCAACCCCGCTTCGGAGGACTCTCAGCTCGGGCAGAGACAAATTCAACTCAGGAGTGTATCCCCAGAAATCCTGAGGGCTGTGGTTAAACTGAATGCTCCACGTCTCTACATCTTCGGGGCACACGTGATTGCGCCACCCTCTCAGCCACCTACCCCCGGGCTTACCACCCTCTTCGCCATCATCCTCGCTCGCTTTAGCCTTGTCGAGCCGAGCCTTTTTGCCTGTCTTGCTCACCCGGTCTTCCACCTCAGGCGCTGAAGTAGAATCAGTGACAGTTTTCTTTCTTTTCTTCTTCGCCAGCTCCATATTCTTCTTCATCATCCTTTGTGCTTCAAACTCGCTGAAAAAAGTTTGGTAGAGATCAAAATAAGCTTGATCCCTCGTTTCGCAGACATACATCTGAGATCCAAGAGGTCGATCCTCGACCTTCCAGGACTCATCCTCATACGAGGGAAGCCCCTCTAGGTCATAACCGACGGCAAGCAGCAGCCTCTTCGCCTCACTAGGAAGAACGGCTTCCCAGTTTCCATATGTTTGTTTATACACCCGGGAAAAGGCGGGGGACCGAGCATAGATTGCCCCATGATTCGCTTTCTTAGTCCTCATTGTCGAGGAGAATACCGAAGGAGAGGGGACTTTTATGGAAGACGACGAGGAAGACTAGGAAGGGGATTTATACGCTACATTTGAGAAAGAGTGGTCGGGAGTACGACGCGAAGGGTACCGAAATTCAAGCAAATGGCTTATTGAACTCAAAACTCATAAAATATCTTGGCAGTAGAGACTAAGCACGAAATTCAAGCAAATGGACGTAAGGGTACCGTAGGTGAAGTGCGGGCGCACGAGAACAAGGAACGAAAACGGAACTGAAGAAGAAACCCGCCCGCGGCAAGTAGTACAAAAATGCAAATGTAACCGCCGGAGAAAGAAATACAACGAATCGGGACTCACCAAAACGGCTCAGAAAAGGGTCACAAGCGAAGGAAAAAGAAGCAGGAGAGAGAGACGAATCTAAAGCACCGTGTTTGGGGATTCAAAGACGACTGGAAGAGGACTGAATAGCGAAATCCAAAGCAGAAACCGGTGACGCTAAAAAATCGCCAAGCGGGGAAAAGTAGGAGCCGAGTGGAAGTGTGAAGAAGCTGTGCTTTTTCTGCTTTATATGACCCACGATCGACCGGGGGCCCTGCTCGAAACACGCGACCTGCCCCACCAATCGTTGCTCGACGCTGGTCCCCTAGTATAAAACGACGCCGCCAAAAAGAGGATACGCCGTAATTCCGAATATTAAATGAAAAGCCGGCTATATGACGCTTCGAAAAACGCGTTATTAATGAGATGTGACTCCAACCGACGCCACCGTTTCGACCACCAAAGCAAGCTCGTTCCGAGGACCTTGTCAAGCACATCCTCAATGTATCCCCGAAATTAAAACGAGGACGCCATAATCAACAAAGGAGACCTCAGTCGAGGACAAATCGAGTTATACTTTCCAAGCTTGGGATAAATCCTCGCACTTGGAAAGTCGAGGGCAACTGAAAGAACTCAATAGTCCGCCTCCCACGTGGACGACACATGGCAGCCAGAACGACCTAGTCGAGCCAAGGATTACCCTTAGTCCGAGCAAACCGAGCACGATCAGGCCGACCAAGGTCAGTCCGAGCAAATTCATTCCGAGCAAGTCCTTAATTGTATATTATATTCAATTTTATTTAAGTATATGATATTCTATCGATATATTCAGTTTTATTTAAATATATGATATTTTATTGATATATTAAGTTTTATTTAAGTATATGATATTCTAATATTCCATTTGGAGGTAAGACAATTGTGTTTGGTGGAGATTTTTGGCAGATATTGCATGTGATTCCAAAAGGAAGTACATCAGACGCAGTTCATCCCACTATTAATTCATTGTATTTGTGGAGAAATTCACCTGTAATGGGGTTGACAACGAATATGAGATACAAAGTATAAGTCCAATGAAAGTTTCAAAGAATTGAATCTCTTTATCGATTGGATTGCGAAAGTTGACGAAAGTAAAATTGATGAATTAATTTTACCACCATAAAATATTTGTAAATTTGTTTTGTGAAAGTTTTTATCACCAATTTAGATCACATCAATAGTAGATATAAATTGTAATTTGTAATTGTGTTGTGATATATGTATCTGTTATGGTTATCAAACACTGAAACATTTGATATGTAGTATAAACAGATAATTTGTCTATTTATCACTTTGCAAATACAAAAATAGAAGTTATATTTTTATATTAGATAATTAATAAAAGAGAAAATCATAATATATAGGAGTATAAGTTTTATACTTACCTAGATATTAACAATGACTAATGCCATAGTATTTTCGGTAAAAAGTAATATGGAAATATCCAAATGATTAAATTAGATTTATCTTTTAAAATTTTAGAGACTACTTTTGAATGTTCACTAATAAGTAATAAGTATATATATAGGGGTGGAAATTTGAAGGGACAAAATGCAAAAAGTGTTGAGAATCTGGACAGAATACAAAGAGTTTCATGAGATATATTTGTAATATATAAGACATTAATGTTACTGATTATATTAACTTCATGAAGATCCATTTTTAAAAAGTTAGTTTAGGTGAGAAACTGACATAAATAGGAGGACTATATATATATATATATATATATATATATATATATATATATATATATATATATATATATATATATATAGAGAGAGAGAGAGAGAGAGAGAGAGAGAGAAAGTATATATGATACTCCCTCCGTCCCTAAATTATCGTCTTCCTTTCATTTTTCGTCCATTCCAATATAATTGTCCACTTTGAAACTTACCTTTTTAGAACATCACTTTTACCACTTTACCCTTACTTTTTCACCCTACTTTAATTATAGGCCACATACACATGGACTTTAAAGAAAACTATACATTAAACCAATATTAATAATCCAGTCAAATAGATTTTCTTAAACGGTGCGCCGAATCAATCAGGACAATAAATTAGAGACGGATGGAGTATTTCATTAACAGTGTTAAAGCAACTAGTTAAAATTGTACCTTCACCGTTATGGATAAAGTATCTTCATTTGAATGTGAAATTTTTTTAAAAAAATGATTCTTTTAGTAGGTCATCGATAATAAAATAATATTTTTATACCTTAATTTTTGAAAGAAGATTTTTTAAGGAAAATCAAAATGAAATAATGTACTATTTACCCAAAATGAAAGAAGTATTTACTAATAAAATGAAAAAAATACAAAAAAATATATGAAGGTGTAATTACTGCTTCGCTTCCCAACGCCCATTTTGGGTTTCATTCATAAAATTCAACTGCTATTCATTGGTTATGTTCCAAAAGATATATTGTAACTTAATATGAATGCCTGTCACGATATATAATATATTTGGTCAAAACATTTGTAGGTTGTCACCAATTTTTATTTATTTATTATCAGCTCCCTCAAGAATAACTCACAAATTATTTAATGCAAAAAATTCTTTAAGGATTTCGTGTCATTTTATCTTTCATTATCTATTAGCCAAATGAATAACTTGCAGTAATGAAAGAATTTATGCTTGTTAAAAGTCGATTAAGTAGGTCTCCAGTAAGACGTTTCCTGTAAAACCATCTTATGGATCTTAATTCGTAAGACGGAGCTCACTCTCTCACAATTTATCCCATCAACACACGATATCAGATATATATGTCGAGTAAAGAGCATTTATTTTACAAAAAATATGTGTAAAATCATCTTACCAAAAATTTTGCCATTAGTTAAAGGATCGTGTTCCTATATATATTTATAAGTCAATCCATCTGTTTATATTGAATCAGAATTTTAATATATAATGTATTTCTCAATGTAACCCATTTAGTAGAAACACAATATATTTTTAAAAAATTATTACAATTGAAATATGAAGTTATAATAGTGGGCTTCAAATCGTCTATCACACTCTCTGTCACATTCCATGTCCCATTGAATCTCGGTCGTACATTTTCCTTGTTATTTTAGTCGGTCTTCTTTTTATAAGGAAACGTGTAGGGATGAGATTCAATGGGACAGGATATGTGACAGTAAGTGGGATAGATGATTTGAAGCCATAATAGTGGTTCTTTAATATATCCTCCGTTCCACCCAAATAGTCGACATTTGAAATTTTTAATAATTAAGGAATATATGAAAATTATAAGCATAATTTTTAAAAGTGAACTCTTCATATGAAACATAGCAAAATAAAATAGTTGACTTTTTGCTAGTGTGAAATTACAACTCTTAACTTGAAAATAGAAAACCACAACACAATCAATCATGAATCATAGTCAACTTATGTCAATTGTTATTCATTGTTGGGGGTGTCATGAGCTGGAAGATTTTGACACTAGATATGTTTTGGTTGTTAAACATTAGTTTACCCAATCTGAACATAAAAATGCAGATATGTATAAATTATGTACAAATGAATTGAAACGAATGCAAGGTACGTCGTGGCAATGTGAATGCACTTGGAGCATGTGAATGTTTGACTTCTTCTTCATTGACGCTAGCTCATACACAAAGGTTTAGGCTTTTCTTTTATTTTTATTTTTTATTTTTTAATTGCAATCAGGCACTTGGTTAAAAACCTCTGTATAAATCCATTAAACACGTAGCATATAAATCAGCTGGTAAAAAATGTTTTAGTTTAACTATATGCCTTATTAACTTGGCAGGAAGAAAGATTATATTTTACCACTTTTATGGTTTTACTAGAGCAATTCAAATCTCCTCCGTTATTTTTCTCGGTAATTTGTGTTGCTTTTGTGTTCAAGAACGACATTGATTTGGATGGGATGTAGGGTGGGAATTCATTCGCACAAATCAAGAATGTATTCAATTATTTTTTCCCTGTACAAACTACAATTTCCGCCCTTGTATTTCACATTCACTCTTCGGTAATTTTTCAACTAAATGAGTTCTCTATATATTTTTTCAATATAAATCTTTTATTATTCTTAAGGGAATTTTTCTAATTTGGTTTCAATTGCCCTTATTATTTGACTACCGTGTAAAGGGCTAGAATGGCTACTTTGTAAGAGCATGAACAACAAAGCTCCCCATTTGGGGAGCTTAAACTCCATTTTTTTTATTACAAAAATACCATTAAGCTTCCCACTTAAGCTCCCCAATAAAAATACTCTTTCAACAATGCACAAACTCCAATACTTTTATATACTCCATCATCTTTATCTCCAATAATTTAATATTTTTATAGAAAAATGGCTAGAAATTTGAAAAATTCATAGAAATTTTTTCTGATATCCAAATAAAATAAACCAAGTCTCTATTTGTAGGTAAAAATGTTTACTTTAATACAGGAAAACATTATATTAAAAAAATATTTTTTATGACTGAAAATTAACGAAAAAAGGAAATAGAGGAAAAGTAAATAGTGTTGCATGTGGAGAGAGGGAGGAAGAGGCAACATGTGGCACGTTTTTGGTCCATTTTGGTTGTTAAGCTTGGGAGCTTAAGAAGCTCCCAAATCACCTTTATACTTAATTAAGCAACATTAAGCTCCTTTGTTGTTTGGTTGAATCTCTAAGAATCTCTTAAGCATTGTGTATAGCTCTCTTGTTGTTTGTGGTCTAAGTAGAAAGGTCTGAATTGCCAGAGGAAAGAGAGATGATAGCGAATAAAGATAGAAAGTGGGTTCTTTGTAAAAAAAAAAAATTAGGGTTTAGACTACAATTTCCCCCCTTATTTTTTACATTCACTCTTTTGTAATATCTCGATTTTTTGGATTTTTTGGATTTTTTTTAAAAAAGTAAATCCATAATTAAAATTTGTTTTGTTGGGCTACAAAGTTGGTTTCATGTAGTTTTTCATCTTCTTTTCTGTGTTTAATTGCTCAACTTTTTAGAGTGAATGAAAGTAGTAAAGAACATGATGTAGAGAAAAAGAGATCTGAATAGAGATTTCATTTTAGCCCTTACTTAGATGTACATGGGTGGCACGTGGGGTACTTAACGGTATATATATAACGGCATCTATTAAAAGAATTAATCGTGTGAAAATTTGAAACTTTTAGGATCCAATTGTTACGAATTTTTTTTAAAAGACTACTAAGAGCAGCTCCAACGCAAGCTTCCTAAACTGGCTTCCAATTTGGAAGTGCTTGAATTGCAATGGCAACACTTCCCATTTTTCTTCCAATGCTGATGTGGAGCTGATGTGGAGCTGAGAGATTAAATTTTCTTCCAAATCAAGATGGAGGCCAAATGGGAGGAAGAAGGCGCGCAGGGGAGGAAGGTGGGCGTCACACACGGCCTGTGTGTGGCGCGTGTAGTTCACGCGAGGGCCGGGCGAGTGGCCGCGACGGGTGGGGCCCAAATTGCTTTTTTGTGTCTGTTTGATTAATTATTTTTAAAAAAAAAAAATAAAAGGCAACTTTACGAATTTTGTCCGGGGGGGGGGGGTTTGGTGGGTGGGGGGTTTGGGATTTTAATTGTGTATAAAATTTTGGTATTAAATTTTGTACTTAAATTTTGGTATTAAATTTTGGGATTTTAATTGTGTATTAAATTTTAGTCTTAAATTTTATTTGTCTTTTATTTAATTTTTTTATTTAACTTTAATTAGTAACTAATTATTAATGTTTTTATGTAACTTGTAATTATTAATGTTTTTATGTTACTTGTAATTATTAATGTTTTTATGTTACTTTTAATTATTAATGTTTTTATGTTACTATTAATTATTAATGTTTTTATGTAACTTTTAATTATTAATGTTTTTAAAATAGCCGTTTTAAAGTAGCTGTTGTAAAAGTAGCCGTTGTAAAAGTAGTCGTTTTAAAGTAGCCGTTGTAAAAGTAGCCGTTTTAAAGTAGCCGTTGTAAAGTAGCCGTTGTAAAATAGCCGTTTTAAAGTAGCGTTGTTGAGAAGTATATATAGATAAGGGGGTGTCATATTCTTCTACCAATACCTACAAATCATCAATATACGACTAAAGATGTCTAATTCTTCCTCTTCTTCTACCAATAGCTCTAACACAAGCAGTCATACCGAAGAATCCAACGAATCCAACATGTCTGAAGGTGAAAAAATATATTTGGAGATAATTGCATTACAACAACAAATAGAAGAAACGGAGAGAGCCAACAACAGGAGGCGTCGCCAAAGGAAAAAGAGGAGGTATATAGATCGAAAGCGTGTAGCGGGAAATACTCAACTTGTCAATGACTACTTCTCATCTCAGGCCATTGTATCCCGATCATATATTTCGGCGCTTCAGAATGCATCGAAACTTATTCATTCGAGATAGTTAATGCATTGAGAATCATTCAAGTTATTTTAAACGGAGGTCCGATGCAGGAAAGGTAGGTCTCTCACCACTTCAAAAATGCCGCCGTCAATTGGCTTATGGAGTTCGGTAGATCATCTCGGCAGTACCTCAGATTAGCAACCGCCATCGAGTGCATGTTCAACTTCGTCGATGTATCATTGAATTATTCGAGGTCAATACTTGAGAAGACCAAATGCTAATTATACTCAACGTCTACTTCAAATGCACGAGCAAAGGCATGGCTTTCCAGGTATGTTAGGAAGTCTTGATTGTATGCACTGGGAATGGAAAAATTGTCCGGTCGCTTGGTAAGGTCAATATGCAAGAGGTCATGGGAAGCCCACAATTGTGCTCGAAGCAGTTGCGTCGGCAGATTTATGGATATGACATGCATTTTTTGGGGTCGCAGGTTTTCGTAATGATCTGAATGTGTTATATGAATCACCTTTGTTCAATAACGCATCAAGGAAATGCACCACCGTGCAATTTTGAAGTGAATGGCAAACAAGATACAAAAGGATACTACCTAACCGATGGAATTTATCCGGATTGGGCTACTTTTGTTAAGAGTTTTTCGTGTGTCGGATGATCTTTAAGCGAAAGAAATTCAAAGAGATGCAAGAGACGCAAGAAAAGACGTCGAGCGAGCATTTGGAGTACTCAATCAAGATGGGCAATTATCAAAGGTCCTAGCAGGTTTTGGTATAGAGATAACTTGAAAGAAATAATGTTCACATGCATTATTTTACATAACATGATTGTGGAGGCTGAGGGTGATCACATTACGAATTGGGCTGATGATACTGTATATGACTCTCCACAAGTAAATCATGGGCCAACACAAACATTTGAAGAATATATGCAACGAAATTCAGAGGTACGAGATAGAAACATCCATCATGAACTTCGATCCAACTTGGTTGAGCATATATGGCGTCGTTACGGTGACGTTTTTATGTAATTTTAATTATTGAACTGTAATTTTAATTTTAAGTTTTTTTGTTTTTATGTAATTTTTAAGTATTTATCTTTTATGTAACTTTATGATTATGTAATTTTTTTCAATTTTAACGTTTTATGTAATTTTCTATTTATGTTATTTTAATCGTCATGTATAATATGTATTTTATTGATAATTTATGAATTAAAATATAAATTATTTAAATTGTGAGTAATAGTATTATTTATAAATTAATTAATGTCATTATTTATAATTTAATTATTGATTTGTTTGAGAAATATAAAAATAAGATTGAAGTGTAAAGTTAATGATGTGGCAGTGGGACCCAACTAAAAAGATGTATAAGAAGATTATCATTGGGAAGATATATTCTTAAATAGAATAAGAAGAGAAAAATGTGTATGTGGCAGTGGGACTCAGCTAAGAAGATGGTATAGGAAGCTTTGCATTGGAGATGTTCTAATGGAATCGGTCAAAGTCAAGGGATATTAATCCATTTATATATTTGACTTTACGTACATTTTGGCCGTTTAATATTTAAGAGACGTGACTTTGGCCGATCTGATCAATTGAAGCCAACCCATAACTGAGGTTTTTTCTGCTATTAGTCTATTAGATAGACTAGGCTAGGCTTAATAAAATATTGAACCACAGGTTTGGCCTTATATATAGCAGATAGTAGGGGCTCAAGCTAACTGCTTCTCCATTCTCTAGTCCTTGTAGAAAAGAGGTAGCCTAGTAGGAAAGGAGGTCTTGCAAATACTATCTATCTAGGTGGTGATTCCGGCCGAGAAAATGGCGGAAGTGATGGGGCAATACGTTGAGCCGGAAGAGGTGTTGGAACCAGGTCTGCAAGGCCGGCTTCCTCGACAACACCACCACACTATCACTGCCGATGACATGGTAGAAAGCAATGCAAGTGTAACAGAGGGAGAATATGGGGGAACAAAACTAATTGAAAAGAGCGTTTACTTGGACAATGATGAAGGTATGTTTGCATTCATTTGCCAGTATTAGTACTCCCTCCGTCCCTAATTTATTGTCTGCTGATCCTTTGCTGGTTAAAAAACCTATTTATTTGGATTATTAATATTGGTTTAATATGTAGTTTCCTTTAAAGCTCATGTGTATGTGGCCCATAATTAAAGTAGATTGAAAAAGTAAGGGTAAAGTGGTAAAAAATGACCTTCTAAAAAGATAAGTTTCAAAGTGGACAATTATTTTGGGACGGACGAAAAAGGTAAGGAGGACGATAATTTAGGGACGGAGGGAGTATTATTTTTTTTCATTACTACTTAATCTAAGTTTATTTTTCCACGCGCATCCAAAATAGTGGAACCTAGTAAATGATATACTCCCAAAATAATAGAGGTGAATTTTTGCAATCTTCCATTAGTATTTTACTCTTTGAGACTTTTATTTATAAGATACTCCCACCGTGCCTAATTTATTGTCTAGGTTGATCCGACGCACCGTTTAAGAAAATTTATTTAATTGGATTATTAATATTACTTTAAGGTGTAGTTTCTTTTAAAGCCCATGTGTATGTGGCTCATAATTAAAGTAGGGTGAAAAAGTAAGGGTAAAGTGGTAAAAGTGATGTTCTAAAAAGGTAAATTTCAAAGTGGACAATTATTTTTGGACGGACGAAAAAGAAAATGAGGACGATAATTTAGGGACGGAGGGAGTAATATTTTTATCATTTTATTTTTACTTTTTCATCATATTTTATTTATGAGCCACAAATACATTAACCTTAAAGAAACTATACATCAAACTCATATTAATAATTAAATCAATAATTATCTTTAATCTGTGTGTTAGTTCAAACATGACAATAATTTTGAAACTAGATGGAGTATCACATATTCTTTATCTTTAAAGAAATTTTGAGATGTTTTATTTAAAAATTCACTTTCAAAAATTATTCCTCGTTTTATTCTCCCCGTTCTCTTGTTTCTAATTAATCGGCCCCCTTTTCTCTCTGCACAACTTTCATTCTCTCTCTATATCAAAGTTCATAGAAATGCTCCTATCCAGATCAGTAGTGTTTATGTACTGATTTGAGCTTTGGTTCTTGATATGAACATGAACTCAACCTTGAAATTTCCATGACTAATGAAGAGTTTATTAGTATAAGCATGCATGCATGAGGGATTATTTGGTTAACTATTCAGATTTTCGCCATCTAAATTAATTAAAATGAAAATTTTGAATCTCGATGGTTACTATTTCTAATTTGTAAACTGACATTTTGATATCACAACATAAAATTATAAGTGTCCTTGTCAACTAAATTTCAACATAAGCAGCTTAAAAGACGAAGGTGAAAACTGAAAACGCTCAAACAGTCACTTTTACTGATGATTTACTTTTACGCGTTAGAATTGTTGAGACAAAAAACTAGTTAATTATATATCGGAATTCGGAAAACACAATTCGTCTTCCTCATTTGTGAGTTGTGACTGAAGGAATGTGGAAATGTCGCCACTGCATTTGGACATACAGAAGTATTGCAATTAGTCCTTGGTTTCCTCCAAATACTTTCATTCTTGTGACTAGAGGTCAGTCCAGTCCACCCATTATATTTCATTCTGATAATAAATAAATAATTATTGCACTTTGCGACGGACGAACAAGGGAAAGATAATCAAAAGCATTACATGTACTTGAGATGTCGTTAGGCACAAATCAATTAATTAGCATGTAGTTGAACCAAAATAATCTTGCTTGGTTTGTGGTTTTATCCCATTTTAGCATGATTCCGTGTCTGTTTTCATTCGAATTGTTCATTTAATTCGAGATCACAGGTGAAAGAGAAGAATGGTCAATCTCTGGCGCAAATCCAAGCATACTTCAAGATTTGGATGTCAAACTAGTCGATTCCGACATTGGAAAGGTTCTGAATGCATTCATCAATGCTCAAGACGATGGCATTAAACCCCATGATCCTAATAGCATTGGAGAAAGAGGACATGAAGAGATCAATTCTACAGAAGAATATGATGAGGAAGAAGTCATAGAATTAGAGTTTGAGAGGGCAATAAAGAAACTTGATACACATACTATGCATTGTCCTAAATGTAATACGCAGGTTACTAAGGTTATTCTTCGTAGAAAACGAACAAAGGTTGCTCCTAAACAGCATAAGCCCTTGAATCTACTTGGATGTTTGCCATGCCTTAGCGTGTTCGTTCCTAGTGGTAAGTTTTCCTTGAATAAATTGTTCGATATTGTCCCACCTACTGGTCCTACTCCTTTGACTGATGATAGCCTCATGTTAAACAGGAAATTGCCTAAATATGTTCGGGATTTTTGGAACCGCCAGCAAGAAACCTCAAGAGGCACCTTTGTTACATGAAAATACTCCTCCCTCAACTATCCCAACCACTAATGGCAATGTGGTTATTCAAGAAAAAGGTAGTTGAAAAATATTTCTTCAGCTAATTCTCTTGCATTAATTGTCATGTTATCTAAGGATCATTTTCTTAAATAAGCAGGTGGATGTTTTGGTTTATTTGGAATTTTCTCAAACAAATATGATAATCAGAGCATAAAGAATACTAAACAGACATCTACGGTAGACAAAGCAAGTGATTCACCGTCAGATACAGCGTATGCCAACGGTATTAAGGCAATCAAACAAGGTAAATTTCTTTTTACTTCTCCTCTT
Source organism: Codonopsis lanceolata (assembly GCA_013146195.2). Lineage (NCBI taxonomy): Eukaryota > Viridiplantae > Streptophyta > Magnoliopsida > Asterales > Campanulaceae > Codonopsis > Codonopsis lanceolata. The sequence continues at coordinate 3,352 of JABEVN020003103.1, read as the reverse complement.
GAGTTTTCTACGCATCTTTTCACATTGCTTGTTTCTAATGAGATTTTTATGTATATCGTGCAACCAAAGATCACGGGGAGTATCCTAAACAAAAAGGTAAGGCACCAACTGGCTCTTCTAATTACGAAAGTGGTGGACCGAGTGGCCAACATGTCGTTGGTCCTCCACCACCAGGAGTCATACGGCCCGGGGATGTGAGGCTTGATATTCCGGAGGAATTAGGTAATGTAGAGAAACAACATTTTTAGTTGTTCTTCTTTCGTTTTCGATAAGTATAATTGGACACGGGAGTTGTTGCAGATGAAAGCACACCAGGGACCAAACTCCTAGAGAAACTAGACCGTGGAATAGGGGAGATGCAAACTGGCACAGCCCAAACTGGAGGAGGTAAAATTGAAGTTATTTTTAGGAATGGTAATCATGGTGTTATCTTCTGCTAATCGTTACTTGTGTCATTTTAGCAATTGTTAGTTTTTGCCATTGAAATTGTGGTTCAGGAGATTACGGAAATCAGGATGAAGGAGGACCCTTGCTTGTCCAACAGACTGGTTCTACTGCAGAACGGAAGGCCCATCAAATGATCAAGATTCTAAATCAATTGAGATTGTGAAAAGCATTGTGTATGGAGGTTTGATGGAGTCTATTACAAGCCTAAGCATTGTTGCTTCTGCTGCTGCTGCTGATGCTACCACATGTTAGTTCTTTGACCTCTTGTTTGGCTCGATAGCGCTACTTCAGCATACTATTTTTGAAAAAGTAGGGGTCATTTTTTTCAGTTTAAAGATCTTTTCTGTTTTTCTAATATTTGCAGTGAACATTATTGTTCTGGGATTTGCGAATCTAATTGGTGGAATCTTTATCATCGGTCACAATGTGAGTACTCAACCTCAGTGCGATACATTAATACTAGTATATGTTTTATAAATCCTGTTTTGTCAGCCTCAAACTTACAAGAAACTTTCTTTACAGCTTTGGGACCTTAAAGATGATCGTTCAAATCCTCGAGCAAATAAGTACCAAGAACTGTTGGGACGGAGAGAGAATTTCCCACTTCATGCAACACTCACTATACTATCGTTCCTTGTATTTGGCCTTGTCTCGCCTGTAACTTATGGCTTCTCATTCCGAATAAGTGATGATAAGGACTTGAAGATTCTGGCAGTTGCAGCAGCCTCGCTTCTATGTGTGATTTTGCTAGCAATTGGAAAGGCTTACGCACAAAAGACACCCACGTTTTACAAGTACATGAAAACTATAATGTACTATGTTACTACTGCGTTTGCAGTTTCGGGTGTTTCTTATGCAGCTGGGCATCTTGCCAAGAGATTCATAGATGAGCTTGGCCTGTTTGATACAAATTCACCGGCCGCTCTGTCCCTTCCGGGGTTGAATTCAGTGTATCCAAATCCAATTATGGCATCTTATTGATGTTGTTTGGTGTTTGGAAGTTGGATATTGAGTGTTTTTGCGTTGTTTTGAATATGGTGTTTCTAGTGTACCTTTTGGCTTGGTTCAATCTTTAATCATGTTCATTTTGGGGAGATGTAAAATTATTTTTATCCTTCTTCGTTTTTTCATCTTAGGTTGAGTTAGCTTTAGATTTTTCTACTTCTAAATTCTTGTAATTTTTCTGATATTAATGATATGCTTTGTTATTTGTTAATGTTGGTCGCAAAAAAATGCTTTTATTTTTATTTTACGTATTAATATTTGACTTTTTGCAATAAGTTTTCTCACTTGTTTTCTTATTATTATTGTATACTTCTATATTTTTCCTCTAAATATCGATCCCTATATTTTATCTCATGTAATCTAAGTCTTATTTTATGTGTTTTTTTTGGGAACATCTGCACGTTCCACTTTTCTTTTACCATATCCCAAGCCTTTCTTCTTTTTTGAAATTTTCATTAACATGCGATATATAATCTTTTTCACATATTTAGTCTTTCGATCATGATCATGTTAATCACAATCTTTGTTTCAATTTTTTAAAATTTTGGTCGATCACGTGTCTTGTTTCAAAGGTTACTTGTGGAAAGAAAAAAAAAATCATCGCCGATGGATAAAAATTTAATTATTCTTCATATCCCTACTTTTTCAAAGGCTTTGCATATTTATTATGCAATACCGCTGTTTGAGAGAAGTAATCATCTCTTTATTTCTACTAAAGAGTTCACTTTAAAAAATTACGTCTTCCAATTATGACTAATTTTAATAACACAGACATATCTCTAAACTATTATACTTTTCAAACATACTCTTTAGGTGATGGATTGAGTAAATACTAAAAAGCTCGCCACGCACTTAGCTTTTAAGAGCTAGTAGATTTGGATACAGGACCAATGATCGAGTCCTAGCAACCGCAGTGTGGGGGTTTCATCCTCTTGTGGGGTGGCTTCTTGTAGGTATTAGGCATGGGTCCTCCTAGCTACTTAATTGCTGAGTTACTGTGATTTTCTCTCTCACATTCTCATGAAATTGGGATGTGGGAGCTCTCGGGGAGAGAGTTTCCCTTTTAGGATACAGTAAATACTAAAACCGGGTAGATGAATCCTCCTTTCCCCCTCTAATATTCATATTGATTGACATAATAATGTAAGCAATATAAGAAACATTTAGGACTCAACTACTTTGTAGCCGTTTTTGTTTACTCTCCTCGTGATCATTATTCTTCAGTTCTTCAAAGTAGTTATTTTAGCTAAGTAGTAACATGTATTTTTCTCGAATTGTTTCAAATCTTAAAGCTATTTTTATTTAAACAAGTTTTATTATAACATTAGGTTCTTCTTTTTTTAATTTTAATTTAATAAGATTTTTCTTGTTTTATTGATGTTGGATAATTTGAAAATTGATTTTTTAATAACTTGTAATTTTGTGAAGAATAATATTAATGTCTATTTTTTATCATGAAAGTCATTAACAAGTATTTGTCTACTATGTAATAATGTTGTCAATGCATTCCGAGTTGTTTAGTTTTTTACCAAACATTATAGAAATTTGTATTATATTAGTAATCCCATTCCTTATATATGTTATCAAACACTTTTTAGGAATCATCTTTCATCTATTTATGTGGAATCTGATTATTAGTAATCGGTTTCGCAAAATTAATCTTATTTTCATCTATCAATCGAGACCTAAAAATGAAAAAAAAATTTTGTTAAAATCATTTCGCTATCTGTATTTATCATTTCTTATAACTAGGGATGACCATTGAGTGTTTCTGGTTAAGTTTAGATAAAATCATTATTTACTTTATGCAGCTTAATGAGTAGTTTTGACCTTTGGTATTATCCAATAGGCGCATTAAACTTAATGGGTGTTATTGGATAATACTCAATTATCCATTAAA
>JABEVN020003102.1:0-19387 GCA_013146195.2 Codonopsis lanceolata | reverse complement strand
TTTCGGCAAAGCTGGATCACGTCTACCGACTCAAGAAAGCTCTCTGACCTGGAAGCAAGCTCCTAGAGCAGTATGAAACTCTCCATCAGAGTTTGCAATAGAACAAGGATTCGTGAGAGGAAGAATAGACACTCTTTTATTCATCCTCGAGCACAAAGGCCATTCTCTTACGGTACAAATCTATGTGGGCGACATCATCTTTGGATCAACTAACCAAAGCCTATGTAAAAGATTCGAGAAAGGCGATGCAAAGCAAGTTCGAGATGAGCATGATGGGTGAACTTACCTACTTTCAGAATCTAGGGCTGCGGATACAACGGACTTGAGATGGAATCTTCATCGGCCAAACCAAATATCTGAAAGGAACTAATCAAGAAGTTCGGTCTTGATTCGACTAAAGATTGAAACTCCAATGTCTACCGGCGCCATCTTGACAAAGATGAGAAGGGAAAACAAGAGAACATGACCAAGTGCAGAGGAATCATAGGTTCACTTCTTTACCTTCTTATTTAGTAGAGCGACATTATGTTTCTTGTTTGTGTTTGTGCTAGATTTGAGGCGAGATCAGAAGGTCACATTGCTGCTTTGCCAAGCGTGTCATCGGATATGTTTCAAAACAACAAAATCTAGGCATATGGTATGAAAAACAATTTGATCTAGTCGGATACTCGGATCAGAGATTATGCGTTTCTGAAGTGAAGCGAAGAAGAAACGTTGGGATTTGTCAATTCCTTGGGAAATAGACTTGTCTCATGGTCTTCAAAGAAACAAGGATCAGTTGCAAACTCAACTCTGGTGAATACATTCTTTGCCAAGCGTTGCTCTCAACATGGATGAAGCAACAACTAGTGGACTTCTGACATCAAGACTAAGCTGCGTCGTATGTGACATGACAAATGCGGCAATTCGATCTAAAATCGATGATGCACTCCAAGACCAAGCACGTTGATATCGTTATCACTTCCTCAAGATCATGTGGAAAAAGGTAACATCGGTTTGGAATATGTTCAAGCGAGCATCAATTAGCGGACATTCTCACAAAACCCTTGGATGCCACCGGGTTTGCTTATTTAAGGAGAAATCTTGGTATGATTGATCCTCTTGCTTAAATTCAAAGTTATTTGTTAATGTTTCTTTCATACTTAGGTAGACTTAGTTTTTAGACTAATCGGAAGGCGTAAAGTTCTCCTTTAGGAAGACTTAAGGTCGGTATTCTTACTTAGTCTTTTTTGCTTCAAAGAGGTTTCTAAAGCAATAAAGGGGGTCAAGGATAAAATTTGGTACTGAAAAATATCTTAAGTTCCGGCTTTCTGAAACTAAAATTTTTCATCGCCTTTAAATAGTCCACTGAACAAGTCTTTTGCCAAACTTCGGAACCCGCTGACAAATTATTTCTCTCTCTATTCATACTCTTTACGTTGTAGCGCTTTTACGCAAATCAAGTATTTCTTGTTTCTTCTTCTCATGAAGCGGCAATGGTGCGTTCTTTCTACTCTCTCAAACTTATTGTTTTACGTTTTTTGCATTTCATTTCATAACCTAAAAATTGCTTTGGAATTCAAGCAGTCATTTTTCGAGTTTCATACGGTTTCGCCATTGTTGTTCTTTCAAACTAAGAATACTAACGATCGTTTATGTATATTCATCGTTTATTCTTATGAAAACCTACATTATATTTTTCTCGGGTGTGGATTCTCTAAACATTCTAGGGTTTCAAGTTTTTATCTCAAAAATTCAAAAATTTCGAGAAAACCTTGAAATTTACGCTTGTTTAGTTATTGTGGTAAAAAGCCTAATTTTTGGTTGTATTTCTTCGGGCAAAAACTAAGCACTGACGGAAAGAAACAAAACCGAAAAGAGTCATTCTTCCACGGTCGGGATGTCAACCTTAGGGCTATCAACCTTTCCTTAGCTCATGACATCATAATTAATTTCACGGACCCTAAGCGTATGCATACAGGAATGTGCATTGACCTTGTCGATGCTTGATAGCCAGCTAGTCAAGCGTGTGAGGATATGAGCGCCTGCGGGATTCTACCCCTCTTACGCCTCAGCGACAAAAATTATAGCATCTTTACGGCGAGAAGAATTCTATCGAGAAGAATGGAGCTCATGAACAAGACCGCTCTACGAGGATGGATTCGAGGCGTCCCGTCTCAATTACACTTAAGTCAATCTCCACTATCATCGGCGTGCACTACGGTGGAGCTCTTGCGACAACCATTCTTGGTGGCCATGCACAGGAAGCGATGAGGGGAGTAGAAACCTCAGAGGGAACCTCGAGGGAAAATGCTCGAGGAATCTTTTCCTACGGGCGTATCTTGCTCGAAGCCACCTTATTGACAAGGGCTTACCAAGTGGAGCACATGATATGTTCACGACCCGGCAAATCAACTTGACGCGATCTTGCATTTCTTGACTCGTCTCAAGCGCCTAAGGGGCCATCATCTTCAACGAATTAAAAGCGTGGGTGGAGAAAGCCAAGAAACAACCCGCTTGCAACTGGCGCCCGCTTTGTGAGGCGTCGATGCCGCCCCAGGGATGATGCTAAAGTCAACTCTTCACTTAAAGGAAGATGAATTGATTGTAGTGGCCAAGGAGAGCGACTAATTGCTTCGTTCTTGACAAATAATACGAATACGAGAACAAAGCGAGGCTGAATTCTAGCCCGTCTCCGTAGACAAAGTGACCAAGCTTGTACCTATCTTGGTTGCAGCTTCAACATGGAAGCACAGGCGGCAGAACCGCTAAAGGCCTCTGCAAAATTTGATGATCAAGTGGCAGCGTCCGCTTCATCAACAAGCCAGACTTGGGCGATGAGGCGGCATTACGGACCAAGATAAAGCGAGGCGGCAAAGAACAAAGGCGGGAAGAGGTCGCTCCAACTAAGAGGAGCGAGGCCAAATGGGTTAGGAGAGAGATGAAGGAAGGCAAAAGCACCACCCGACTACTGACGGACCAACTCCTTCCCTACACAGAGCCCAATCTTAGCTCGGCCCGACCTCTCAGCTTCAGCCAAACCACTTCCTCCACGGCCCCTTCCCAGGCCGGTCAATCGACCTCACCATCTTTTGCACCCACTCCCAAACCAAAAGCGAAGGGAGACTTCGTAAAACCTTTGAAGACCGGCCACGCGATCACTCCAACCTCTACCAATGAAGCGGTTGAGTCTCTGTTCCCATCAGCTAAGGAAGAAAGGAGGAGAGCTCTGTCCCAAACCCTACCCACCGCCAAGCAGAGCTACTCTGCTGCACCCAGACCAACTACCTACTCTACCGAGGCCGACCATACACCAACACCTAACCCTCTCTGTCAACCCTTCATCTATTCTCTGGTCATCTACTTGAGAGAATTCACCACCTCAGGAGAACCTATCCCTCGGGAGGAGCCGGCGAAACCCCACTCCTCCTCCTTCACCCTTGCCCAAACTACTCACGACCATTACATCTACACCCCTCGCCTCCCAATCGACCAACTTCATCAACCACACCACCAACTCAAATCCCTCCCACCCGGCCATTAGACTCTGCCGCCAAGTTCCTTTTCGAACTTTCGTCGATGCGGAACCTATTACCCATCAACCTCCTCAACCTTCTCAACCTTCCCTTAGAAAACCAAAATCCCTCTTCTACCGCCTCTTCTTTACGGTTTTCTACCGACCCCTCAATCCTCCATATCGGTGAAAATCTCGACACGATATGGAACTGAATTCCCCCACCAACCCCTCCTCCACCTCCACTGTAACCATATCTTTCTCTTCTTCCTCATCCGACTCTTCCTCTTCCGACTCCTCTCCCTCGACCACAACAACCCTTCCCGCCACCATCTCGAAGAAGCGATTCATATTGGCCAAAGCTTCAGCGTCAACTCAACCGGCCAATGATGAAATTTTGTCTCTGGGACGCCATATATGAAGCAGTGGCGCTACAGCATCATCACTACAGCCGAAATAGCCACGATGCGTCAAAGCCAATGACCCAAGATCCGCCCTTCTACGACAATTCCAAGAGGATGTTCTGACTCGCCTTGGGCGGATGCGACACGACTTTAGATGTTAAGATCAACCTTGAAGCTCAACGAGATGAGTGTGTCCGTATCTGCTCCTCCATTTTCTATGAGTTTTTCCATGCCATCACTCTCCATCTCGGCAACGGCCGCCCTCATGTTCTAGAGCTCAACCACATTTCTCACGACTCTGCTCACAACGTCATGAATGCCAACCGTGATCGTGATCTGGCCATCACGGAGGAGAAGCAAATGAGGTCAATCAACGTAATGCCTTGATGGAAGAGAACAACCGCCTTCGTGAAGAATCGGACTCTGGTTCTCGTTCCACGGCACCTCCGACCGATGCGGATGACCGAATACGACGAAGAATGGAAGAGATTGAGCGAGCGAAGAGAAAGGAGGCTGTAGACAAAGGCAAGGGGAAAAGACCTTGGTAGTTTATGTATCATTTCTTCCCTTACCTTTGTGTTTATCTTCATTTTTGAAAACTCTGTGATATGTAAACTTCTTGTTTATAAATACAGAAGATTACTTGTTTTTCAAAAAGGTTATCTTGTTTAAATTCATGTTATATCATTTTCTTTCTCTGCTCAGAATTTAAACACTCAGTTTAAATTCATATTTGAACTGTTTTTACTACTGATCTGTGTGCTATTCCTTGATTTTCTTACTCTTGTATGCTCATAGATTAGTCCTTACACTTGAGGTGCTCTTCTGTTTGATAGAGGCATGTCTCCCGCAAATTTATATATAAAATCTCTAAAGACATGCTATTATCTATCACATAGTCGGTTATAGCCCTCATTTGTAGTAATGATGACCAGATATAAATAGGAGGAGATTGTTGATTCTTATGTTAGATTTATATCTGTTCAATTCATTACATTAGTTTTATATGTGGCTAATCGGGCACGTATCGATTAGCGTGGCAATGTATAGAACTTTGCCTAGTATAGTTTTTATAGGACTTCACGTGTTCACGGAAGACCTCTCCACAAGCTTTATCTGAAGACTTGCCTTATCGACAAACTAGACCTCGTGTCCACCTAATCTTCTATGACGTGTCCTATCCAGCAAAGATTAATTGGATTAATTCAAACTTATCCTAATCATTGTTTGAATTAATCCAAGACATTCCCTGACATATCAAGCCGCCGAAAGCAACCTTTCCGAAAAGCAAGAAGACTCTTCGTCCTGAACAGTGAAAGCAGGAAAAGCAGATTGTCCCCTAGTTTTTGCAACAACTCTCAGATCTGACACCTAAATCGCCCACTTTTTTGAAGATCTCAGAAATCATTCCCTGCTCTAGATATCTGTGAAGACGAAAATCCTTGACTGACAGCCCCATGCATTTAATGAATTGTTGAAAAGAGTTGTTGAAGTATTCGTCTTCTCCAACGGATCTTTTGAAGTGCACTTACTATAAATGTTGCCATTGAAGACTGGAACAAAAAAAGATATATAACTGTACAGAATCAATCGAACACTAAAAAGGATTGCTTTGAAACTTCATAACTCCAAGTCTTTCATCTCAGTGCAATCAAGAGATCCTCAACATATCTAGAAGTCCTCGTCAACAACAAGAAGCTGCTCATCAACACTTATTGTTTTATCTTATTGTTGTTTACTTTCATTAACTATACTTCTGCACGAATTAAATATCCTGTATTTACAGATATTTAATTCCCTAGACCCCAAACACAAGTCAATATTTTGTACGCGATCCATTACAGATATTCTTTGTAATTAATCTAGTAGAAAACATAGTGCACTATTAAATCCAAGGTTGACTGCCTTGGTGGTGGACGTAGCACTCTTTATAGTGTGAACCATCCCAAAATACTTGTGTTGTTTCATATTTGTTTGTCTGTCATTTGATCTCGTTCTTTCGTGATTATCTTTATCCATTTACAGCGAGAACTTAAGTAATTTGTAAAGGTCTACCTGGTAGTCCTTATCTACAGACTGAACACAACTACCTTGAAGGTCTTCCGCTACTTGAATCTTTTCGATAGATTGCAAGTATCTTTCAAAGTATTTACCAAAAAGTTTTAAGTGTTTAATAAGCTATTCAACCCCCCCCTTCTAGCTTATTATTGTGCCCATTGGGACCCACAATAGTTACTAAAGGTAAGCGCCGGCTCTCTCGCCTGAGACGAGGGTTCTGCGCCTCAAATATGTTAAGGCGAGGCGTTTTCGTCTTTGCAACCTAGGGCAGTTGCCTTTCACGCCTAGAAGCAAGGTGAAAATCTTGAAAATGCGATCGAAGACGAAAGCAACAAGGATTCCACCGGATCCGAAGGATTACGCCCGCAATTCCGACCTAGATCCAAGGATTCTTTTTCAAATCTAGCTTCCATTCTTCACTATCTATCAAATCTAAGGCCACGATGGTATTTAATCAACCTGGAAAACTCACCTATCCCTTTGCCATCGTCGGAGGTTGCCTAAAAAGTCTCACATGCCCCACGCGCCGAGTTTTCTTGTCGACATAGACAAACGTGTTCGTCGGCCCCATTTTAGCTATATTCGGAGGTTGGTTTATCTCTTTTGGGATATACAACCTAGTTTTCTTAATTTTGTTAGATTATTTAAATTTTTTTACCGCTTACAGACTTCTGCTTCTTACTTTCTACAGACTATAGCCTTTGCTTTTCTTTTTTCATTTTTTGGAATTTTATTTTCATCATATTTTTAATTTGGGATTTTATGTATGCTGATTTTATGCTTTCTTCTATTTACTTTGTTTTTTTATCATTTACTTTTTTAATCTTATTTTCATTGGTTGCACTATTATTTATTATATTATTTGGAGTTTTAATTAACTCAGATTTTCATCTTTTGCTTTGGCATTATTGGATGTTGATTATTTTTTTTTGTATTATAGGCGATATTATTCTCATTTATACATGTTTTGAAATGTGTTATAATAAAATAAATGTTTATATATATTATTTTTCTTAATTGCTCGCCTTTCGATCCCTGCCTCTCGCCCCAAACATGGACCTCTTGATGGCAAGTGGGGGTTGAAACATTACGACATTAATTATGTTTTTATAATTGAAAATCACTGAAACACTCCCCAGATCCCCGATGTATAGAATAGACTACCCAATGCATTGATTTTCCTATTTAGGAAACTTTATTAAGACTCATTGATGGACCACACTATTACATGGGTAATAGTGAAAATACACAAATCATAAAATTTCAAATTTATTATAGAGTCAATTACTCAATAATATTTTGAAATACTCCTTATGTTCCGGGTAAATAGTGCTTGTTTGAAAGTCAAACTTTTTAATTACATGACACTTTTAGTAATTCATTAGTAATAAAATGATAATTTTATGCCTTAATTTTTTTAAACTGGACTCTTTAATTGAAACACCCTGAAATAGAATAGTGAACTCTTTATCAGGAACAGAGGGAATATCTTTTTTCTTAGGCTTCGTCTGGTGCAGCGTTTTGAAAACGTATTTTTTTTCTAAACGCAACGTTTTTAAAAAGAAGCATTTTCAAAACATAATTTTTTTCTTGTAAACATGTTTGGAAAACTATTTCAAAACGCTATTTTTATAAACAAAATAGTTTTAAACGCAGTATATTTTTAAAATGCTGCATATTTTTAAAACGCTGCATTGAAATACTTTTAAAGAGAAAAACGCTGCGATTTTTACCAACATTTTGGTCAAAACGCTCCACCAAACAAGCACTTAATCCACATGTTTTGTCAAACACAACACTATTTCAGAACATAAAGGATAGATATCTTTTTGTTATGACATATTTTTTCCTCTAATTTTGATTTTTTATTTAATTTCATATCATATATATCTCCCGGCAACATGTAATAAGAAGTTTGTTGTAGGTTATTGCAAGTAATTAAATAAATATTTCTTTGGTATAAAAGTAACCGATGATTTTTAATGGGTTTTTGTAACTAAAAAACTTAAATGAAATATTTTTAAAATTTTCCTTTCTAGGTAAACATTGATTAGTTAGTTTGTGTCTACCTATTAAAAAAAAGAACTAAATTTTCATATCCATCGGCAGTGAATAGGCCTAACATTTATAACTCATTACCTATTAATCAATCCAACCCAATCTAACCCCCTAATTACCCAACCCAGCTCATTAATATTTTTGGGTTCAAACGGATAACTCGTTTCGACCCAATAACATTAACGAATCAGGTCGGGTTAAAGTGAGTCGGCTATGTTATCTATTTCGACCCGTGACTTTTTATGCTATAAATTTATGTATTTTGGGAGGAAAGTTGGGTTGAGACGGGTCAACTCATTTCAATCCGGCCCGTTCCGACCCAACCCATTTCAATCCGTTTAATATTTGGGTTCTAACGGGTTTCAACTCATTTGAACTCTTTACTCATTCCAACCCAACTCAACCCACCTAATTACCATGCCTAGCAGACTAGCAGTGCATAATATTTTTTACACAAGTAACCTTTAAAATATAACAGTTGACCAACGAAAATGTAAAAAAATCAAGAAATCGTATTCCAAAAGGCGCTTACGTAAATATTCAATCAATCACAAAACTACAGACTGTAATTTTTTTTTGTTCGATGCTCTTTCTATTTGGCTTAGTTCGTGCATTAATGATGTCAATTATGACCATTGATAATTGGTAGTTCATACGTAAATTAATAGTTCTATATATGTACACAAGTAGATTGAACACCGTGTACAAATATGATACTCCCTCCGTTCCTAATTAATTGTCCTGCTTGACCCGGCGCACAGATTAAGAAAAAACAATTGACTTGATTATTTATATTGGTTTAATGTGTAGTTTCCTTTAAAGCTCATGTGTATGTGGCTCATAATTAAAGTAAAATGAAAAAGTAAGGGTAAAGTGGTAAAAGTGACGTTCTAAAAAGGTAAGTTTCAAAGTGGACAATTATTTTGGAACGGATAAAAAAGGAAAAGAGGACGATAATTTAGGGACAGAGGAGTAATTTATTCAAAAAAATTAACTCTTTTTCTCTCTAGCCAATACGTTTTCCTAGAAAAATAAAAATAATTCATTTAAGCCACTCAATTGTACAATAGATTGAACACCGTATACAAGTAAATAAAAAATTAAACCAAGTACCATGATTGGAAAAGTGGAGTGTTAATATAAAGAGATCATTTAAGCTTCATTTATGCTTTGAATTTAAGCATCTTGCAGACATCACTCTCTCTATGTAATCTGTACTGATGATGTATAGTATCTGATGGACTCCAAATCGTCTATCACACTCTCTGTCATATTCACTATCCCATTGAATCTCGGCTGTACACATTCCTTATTATTTTAGTCAGTCTTCTTTTTATAAAGAAACATGTGAGGCTGAGATTCAATGAGACAGAGGATGTGACAGAGAGCGGGACAGATGATTAGAAGCCTATCTGATGGATGCAGTACCACTGTACCAACAAATATATATATATATATATATATATAGAAAGTGTTTCTAAATCTGGGTACAACTATTTCTTGTTGATACTTATGTTTTCGGTGGTAATTTTGGGGTTGATATCAGATATGGGCTCCATAGATGTATGTAACCAATTCATCCTTCAATCGTTGGAAAGATTGTGTTTTTTTTTCCTTCCAGTTGGAAAGATTGTGTTTAAAGAATGAAATTGTGCATTTTGTGGCACAAATTTCTTCACGTGTCATTTGTGTAATGATAAGTGTAATTGTAGAATCATGTTCTGCTTTGTGAAATCATCAAATCATATACTCCCTCCGTCCCTAAATAATCGTCCTAGTTGACCCGGCGCACAGTTTAAGAAAAAACAATTAACTTGATTATTTATATTAGTTTAATATGTTGTTTCCTTTAAAGCTCATGTGTATGTGGCTCATAATTAAAGTAGAATGAAAAAGTAAGGGCAAAGTGGTAAATGTGATGTTCTAAAAAGGTAAGTTTCAAACTGGACAATTATCTTGGGACGGACGAAAAAGGAAAGGAGGACGATAATTTAGAGACGGAGGGAGTATTTATTTGTTCAATTTGGTATTTGGATGAATAAGTTATTATTAATTAAATTGTGGTTGTTTGAAGTTGATTTATCCCACATTGCAAGATTAACAAAAAATTGATTTGTTTATATACAATTATCTTATGTGGTAAGAGTAAGCTTATATATAATAATGGCCCTCTCTCGCCCTCCATTAGAGCTTCCAAACACAAACGGGAATGGGCGAATCTCCTCTAAGGAAACTATGTGCGACACATGCCTTGAACTTGAAGGTCGGGAATGGGCGAATCTCCTCTAAAGAAACTATATATACTGTTTTTCCCTGTACTATTCTCTAACATCTACTTCTATATATACTTCTTCCGTTCCATAATATATGTCGTTTTGAAATAGATTTTTTGTTCTAAAATGGATGATACTTTGCAATTTTCAATGATTTTTTTCTCTTTTTTCCAATTCTATCCATATTTATTGACTCCGTAACTTGTGTTTGACTCTTTAGAAAAAATCATTAATGTTTGGAGTAAAATAAATAAAGATAGTTTAGTCTTTAAAATATGTTTCCTTGGAATGTGTGAAAAGCTCCAAAACGACATTTATTTTGGAACGGGGTGAATATCTATTACTAGTTCCTATGTTCTAGACAAATAGTCAATTATTCTATTTTAGTATGTTCCACTTAAAAAATCTATTTTTAAAAATTAAGATATAAAAATGTTATTTTATTTAAACGTCGTTTTATTTAAATGTCATTTCTTAAAAAAAATAACTTACAAATGGGCACTCTTTACCGGAAACATAGGGATTAAATTACAGCAATTATGGAGGGAAAGATATCATTTTCGATTTTTAATAACTTGCATGGATGTCTCCATTCCATTGCATATTTAGTTGTATGTATAATTACCAACTCATATTTCTACTTTCATGAAAGTATATAACCAACCATTACTCATTATAGAGTTGAAATATATTGGTGTAAACAAAATATATTATAGCTTTGGTCGGTCATTAAAGAAATGACATCCAAATAGAAAAGATAGTAACAGCTGAACAGAAATGAAACATCCATAAATATATCTTCTTTATATAGAGAGAGCAGTGTTCAGTGCTTCATTGATGTTCCAGCTCAAATTCTTGCATGTTCCAGCTCTCTTTGTGCTTCGGAAATAGAAATCTTCTCAACTGAGTCTGTCTTTGACTCTCGCATGCCGCTATCACTTTGATCCCTTTAGTCCAGTTTGATCATATATTGTTACGCTTTCTGCTTTAGCCCTTCTTGTTTCTGAGCCTTTGACCATCAATCAAGTGTCAATCTGGTATAAGCAATCTTTGTGTAAAAGATCTACAACTGTAGATTTTTCATTGGTTGCACTATTATTTATTATATTATTTGGAGTTTTAATTAACTCAGAATTTCATCTTTTTCTTTGGCATTATGACATTAATTATGTTTATAATTGAAAATCACCGAAACACTTCCCATATCCCCCGGTGTATAGAATATACTACTCAATGCATTGATTTTCCTACTTAGGAAACTTTATTAAGACCCATTGATGGACCACACTATTACATGGGTAATAGTGGAAATACACAAATCATAAAATTTCAAATTTATTATAGAGTCAATTACTCAATAGTATTTTAAAATACTCCTTATGTTCCGGATAAAGAGTGCTTATTTGAAAATCAAACTTTTTAATTACATAACACTTTTAGTAATTCATTAGTAATTTCTCATGCCCCCCTTAGGAAAAAAAAAATTCATTAGTAATAAAATGATAATTTTATACCTTAATTTTTTAAAGTGGACTCTTTAATTGAAACACCCCATAATAGAATAGTGAACTCTTTGTCAGGAACAGAGGGAGTATCTTTTTTCTTAGGCTTCGTCTGGTGCAGCGTTTTGAAAACACAGGTTTTTCTAAGCGCAGCGTTTTTAAAACACATCATTTTCAAAACATAATTTTTTTTTCTTGTAAACATGTTTGGAAAACTATTTCAAGACGCTATTTTTATAAACAAAATAGTTTTAAACGCAGTATATTTTTAAAATGCTGCATATTTTTAAAACGCTGTATTGAAATACTTTTAAAGAGAAAAACACTGCAATTTTTATCAGGATTTTGGTCAAAACGCTCTACCAAACAAGCACTTAATCCACATGTTTTGTCAAACACAACAATATTTCATAACATAAAGGATAGATATCTTTTTGTTATGACATATTTTTTCCTCTAATTTTGATTTTTTATTTAATTTCATATCCTATATATCTCCCGACAACATGTAATAAGAAGTTTGTTGTAGGTTATTGCAAGTAATTAAATAAATATTTCTTTGGTATAAAAGTAACCGGTGATTTTTAATGAGTTTTTGTAACTAAAAAACTTAAATGAAATATTTTTAAAATTTTCCTATCTAGGTAAACATTGATTAGTTAGTTTGTGTCTACCTATTAAAAAAAAGAACTAAATTTTCATATCCATCGGCGGTGAATAGGCCTAACATTTATAACTCATTACCTATTAATCAATCCAACCCAACCCAATCCACTAATTACCCAACCCAACTCATTAATATTTTTGGGTTCAAACGGATAACCCGTTTCGACCCAATAATATTAACGGATCAGGTCAGGTTAAAGTGAGTTGGCCATGTTATCTATTTCGACCCGTGACTTTTTATGCTATGAATTTATGTATTTTGGGGGGAAAATTGGGTTGAGACGGGTCGTTTTATTTCAACCCGGTCCGTTCCGACCCAACCTATTTCAATCCGTTTAACATTTGGATTCTAACGGATTTTAATTCATCTTAACTCTTTACTCATTCCAACTCAACTCAACCCAACTAATTACCATGCCTAGCAGTGCATAATATTTTTTACACAAATAACCTTTAAAATATAACAGTTGAACAACAAAAATGTAAAAAAATCAAGAAATCATATTCCAAAAGGCGCTTACTTAAATATTCAATCAAACTGGTATAAGCAATCTTTGTGTAAAGAATTCTTGCTCCTTCCAAATGGATTTACATGTACTCGTCTTCTTCTTCATCATTATTGTCGTACTTAGGGTCGATGGTCTAGGGCCTCTAGGTCATGGCTTTGAAGTTGATCTTATTCACCGTGATTCCGTTAATTCTCCTCTTTTCAACCACTCTGCAACACGAGGAGAACGGGCAAGACAGGCTGCCTTGCGTTCTCTTCACCGAGTCAGTCAGATAATGACTACTATTGAACACAACATAGAGTCAATGGTCCATCAGCAGAGCAATGCTGGTACTTACTTGATGAGGTTCGCGATCGGAACTCCACCAACACATACCTTTGGTATTATTGACACCGGTAGCGACCTCATCTGGACTCAATGTGCTCCATGTCATAATTGCTATCGCCAACATACTCCTATGTTCGACTCAAGGAAATCGTCCACTTACAAGACAATTTCATGTAACTCAGCTCGTTGTGGAGCTCTTCCGAACCATCCCACATGTGCACTATCTAGTGACGAATGCCGCTACTCGTATGGATATGCTGATAAGTCCGGTTCAGCAGGGGTGTTGGCCACTGACACACTCATGTTTGACGTCATTGACGGACAAGGGCGGACAGTCACAGATGTCGTTTTCGGATGTGGAAGCTACAACCAATTGAAATATCCAAGCGAAGGGTCAGGAATTATCGGCCTTGGGGGAGGAAGCCTATCCCTAATTTCTCAATTAGGATCAAAGTTGAAGATGAAGAAATTCTCCTACTGTTTGCCAAGCACAGATGATTTTACAAGTAGAATCATATTTGGGATGAACGCTACTATCACTGGAGGTATTGTGGTTTCAACTCCATTGCTGATGAATGAGACAATGCCGACATATTACTACCTCACACTCGAAGGGATCACCGTTGGTGATAAGAAAATAAAAAATAAAGTCGTCGTTGGCAAAGGTAACACCATGATTGACTCGGGAACAACACTCACACATCTTCCATTGGAGCTCTATCATGATGTCCGTTCTGCAGTCAAGGAAATAATTGAGCTAGAAGCTATTGAAGATCCACTGCAAGCCTTCAAACTCTGCTATGCAACAAAGAGTTTCAATAATATCTCGGAGCAAAAACTCATATTCCACTTTACTGGCGCAGACATAATTTTGAAGAACACAAACTTGTTCATGGTAGTTGACGACTTAACATGTTTTGCTATAACGCCAACTTTTCAAGATTATAGCACCTATGGTAACCTCGCCCAGAGAAACTTTCAAGTTGAGTACAACCTTGAAAGCAAACAAGTGTCTTTTGCACCGGCAAATTGCTCACAATATCCACGAACGGGAGCAGGAGACAGAATCTACATCTATTCTTTTCTTCCTTGTTTCCTTTTCGTTTCCCTCATTGTCGTTTATGTGTTTGATTAGTGAATTTCTTAAGTAACCAACCCACCGTGTTTAATGAAGTTTTTAATGAAAAGTGTTTAATTCCTTTTATGTTCTCTCTCTCTCTCTCTATATTATTATTATTATTATTATTCTTATTTCTTTTCTTTGAACTCAAAGTTTTGACAATTGATGACTAAAATGAAGGTCTCACAATTGTTATTGTCTTCCAACGATGGTTATGGATATGGAGTCCAATGGTTGCTCTCAGTTTCATAATGGGGGAGGGGGGGATTGAGACATAATTGTTAGACCCGATGGGGTCTAGCCCATGTTTTGTGACCTACAGGTTTAACTTAGAATAAACTAATTATTGGTTATGGACCTTAATTAATTATATTAGCCAAATAACATTATAGACTTATATAATTTAGTCATCTAATATACTTAAAGTATATTAAATCTTAATAGGCCCAATAAATCTCTACGCCTTGATGGACGGTGGGAGATTGATTACCCTTTAGGGTTAGGTTCCACCTCCTATCTATTTAAAGTCTTTTGGGGTTAGGGTTTCTTACGTTCTTTTACCCTAACAGTTGCCTCCACAAAAATACATACGTTCCAGTGCATGTGAAATAGATAAGGGGGTGAAAACCTAAACCCACTTGAATTGAAGACTCTCGTTCCATATTACAGTCTATCGGATTCAATTACTCTGTACTAATGACTTCAATTGGTTCCGGTATGTCTTCAATTTACGTTCATTATGCTTATGTGAAAAACATGATCCTATTCTTGATTATGTGTACAAGTATTATATAAATTAATGTTCTAACATTGTGGTATCAGAGTCATGTTAATTTTACATAATCATAATGCAAGATAATGTTACCGATTACAAAACGTGAACCCGGTGACCGCATAGATTATAAAACGTGAACTGAACGCATCACTATCAATTCTTTGGTGATAATTAATGTTAGCAGTAAACGCAATTGTAAAAGTAACTCCATTCCTTGTATAGTCAATTAGTCATCACTGTCAAGTACCATTGTTTTCTTTGGTTATTGTTATTGACGGATGATGTCATCAACCCATTATCATGTTATTTATCATTATCATGTTCTGCTTTATTTTTCCTTTGTGCAAATTGCAAATTGCAGAAAGATCAGTTAGCATGATAGGTCAATTGCTAATGAATCAATTGCCAAAACTGAGCAAAAAAAATTGTAAATTGCCGAAAGGTCAGTGACTGTCTGTGCAATTGCCGAAATTGCCTAAAGTAATTAGTCTTATTGTTTGATCAAAGTGGTGGATATATATATATTTAATGGGTTTCATGATTGAACATTAATTGTTACAATTCATAATTTTATGTTTCCTGTCCAACGCTTCATAAGAACATGCATATTACATATAGTTTATTCATGATTTTAATTGCGTCAATTATGTCTTACTTTTCGGTGGTTCCGATTCTTTCGTATATGGATATGCTAATTTTTGCAATGAATAAATACTAGTTTAATTACAAGCATAGAAAATCTTAAGATTCTTTTGTGTGCTTTAACTGGTATTTGTGATTCTTGTTTGTTTGAAAATCGGACATCCCAACGGAAGTTCATTTTTGGACAAATTAAGCTAACGCTAAAATCACCTCATGAGATATTCTTTAATTTAAAATATAAATCGGCCCAACGGAAGATTCGTATTTTTGGTTATTGAATATAATGAAACGAAAATATAAAGTTGCATGACTTGAATTATTTCTGCCTAACGGTGATATAATTTTTAAGTGGCTTCAACTTTTCATGATTTTCCTAATGATTTAATGAGAGATCACTTGTATGTTGATAGTCGGCCCAACGGAAGACTATTAATGATGTCTTAGATTTCTGAATAAAAAGGTTTTTGTGTATTTTACATTTTTATAGATAAACTGCTTATTTTCAGTTTATTTAAACATTAATGATTTGTTATTATATTTTGTGGATTTTTCTTAAGATCGTAATTTGGATGATTGTTTTTGTTTTCCTTTAGCATTTAATCCTGCAGCTACTATTACGATTGTCTTTCCTCTATTGAATCTCCGAGCGGTCGAACTTTGCCTCATGGAAAGAGCGATTGGCATTATTCTTGGAGTTTCGATTTGGATTATGCCTTACGTGTGAACGCTCCTCCACCAATTACGGCTGAAAGCGATCTTTGAGGCTAAAGCTGCTTCAGAGGCGTGGGAGTGTTCCAATCGCATATCCCTATTGATTATGAAAGGTTCCATTAGCACCGCTATTCGCGGAGCAATTCCTGATTCTAATAATGCTAAGGAGTATCTTGCTCATATCGAAGAACAATTTATGGGTTCTTCAAAGGCACTGGCTACAACTCTTATCACAAAGATGGTCACGCTTAAGTATGATGGTGTGAGTGGTGTACGTGAGCACATTATGAAGATGAGTGACATGGCTGCTCAACTTAAAGCAATGGACATGGAAATCTCTAAGGTTTTCTCACTCACTTCATTATGACTTCTCTTCCTGCGCATTTGGCCAATTTAAGGTCAACTATAATTATTTGAAAGTGAAATGGAAGATGAGTGAGCTAATGAGCATGTGTGCTCGAAGAAGAAAGACTTAAATCGAGAGGATTGAAAGTGCCCATATCATCACATCGGACCATCTAAGGGAAAAGGAAAGACTTATGCCAAAAGTAACAAGAAATGGAACAAGAGTATTTCTACCACTAAAAGCGGACAAGGCAAACTCTTCTCTGCAAAAGGCCTTGGCAACATCAAGTGTCGCTTTTGTAGAGAAAGGGCATATGAGGAGGGATTGCCCTAAGTTTCGTGAGTGGCTCGAGAAGAAAGGTAGTTCACTAATTAATGTTTGTTATGAATCTTTTACGATTAATGTTCCTTTAAACACATGGTGGATTGATCTTGGTACAAGCGTGCATGTTACTAATTCATTACAGAGGATTCCTTTTAATGAAGAAACTAAATAAAGGAGATCGACACGTAATAGTAGGAAATGGAGAGAAAGCTCAAGTTGAAGCGTTGGAACTCTCCGTTTAGTCTTGGAGAGTGGTTTCAATTTGGATTTAGTTGATCTTGTTTATGTTCCCGATATGACTAGAAACCTTATTTCGTTTCTAAACTTGACGCTTATGGTTTTTCGTTTAAGTTTGAGAATAAAGGCTTCTCTCTTTCTTTTACTCGAAGTTGTCGGTTACGGTTTGTTAGAGGAAACCTTTACAAATTATGTTTAGATCCTTCATTTTCGAATCCTTAGAATCGATGAATGTAAATGATATAGTTGTTCAAGCGGTATTAAGAGAAAACTAAAGGATGATAATTCCTCAGATTGTGGCATGAGCGTTTAGGCCACATATCTAGGAGAAGAATGGAGGCGACTCATAAAGGAAGGAGTTCTTCATCCTTTAGATTTCTCAGATTTTGGCACATGTGTTGAATGCATTAAAGGAAAATTTGTAAAAGGTATTAAGCGTGGCTAAGTCTTGGCTTTTAAAAATTATTACTGCGATATTTGTGGACCAGAGTCATATTGGAGGACATAAGTACTTCATTACCTTTGACTTTTCACGATATGGCTATGTCTACCTCATTCATGATAAATCGAGGCCCTAGATGTATTTAAGGTCTATAAAGGCGAGGTTGAAAATCAACTTGACCTTAAAATTAAAATTGTAAGATCCGATAGAGGAGGAGAATATTATGGAAAATTCTTTGATTTGGGTCAACATCACGGACCTTTGCCTTGTTTTGAAAGAAAATGGTATCGTTGGTGAATATGCAATGCCGGGTACACCCCAACAAAATGGTGTTGCAGAAAGACGTAATCGTACCCTCATGGACATGGTACAAGTATGATATGTCGTTCTCTCTACCCGAGTCTCTATGGGTTGAGGCTCTCAAAACAATTATATGATAGAGTTCCAAGTAGTCCCTAAGTGCCTTACAAATTATGGACACAAAAGAAACCTAGTTTGGGTTATTTGCATGTGGGGGTCATGCGGAGGCTAAAATTTTCAACCCACATATTAAGAAACTCGATCCTAAAACCATAAGTTGTTACTTTATAGGCTACTGAGCGATCAAGGGTTTTCGTTTTCTTGTCCATCTCATACCACTAGAATTGTTGAAACAAGGTATGCGAAATTTTTAGAAACTACTGTTATAGTGGGAGTACACAAGAAAAATAAATATAGAAATTCAAGAACATGTTTCTATTCTTTCCTCAAAATGTTGTAGCACGGTACCTTCGATGAGGATCAAATCTTAGATCGATTGAGAATGTTGATGCACTTTTAATGTTAAATCCATTGAGCTATTAATGAGCCTACCTTTAATGAACAACTCTTGAAGGTCGAGAGAGCTAGAAAACCAAACAGATCGATGATTTTGTATACCTTGAAGAGTTGACTATGATCTTGGCATTGGAAATGATCTTAAGTCCTTCAAGCCCTTAAAAGTGACCATTCAACTCGGTGGCTTGATGCCATGAATGATGAGTTAAGAATCAATGAAAAAATGTAAATGGATAAAGCCAAATATATAAAAGCTAACTTGTTGAGATTCCGAGGGAAGGCATAGATTATTTTTTGAAACCTTTTCACCGGTGTCGAAATTCTTTTCGTGTAGTAGTCAGCCCTTGTAGCTCATTACGATTTAGAGTTACATCATATGGATGTTAAAAGCGCATTCCTTCATGGTGACTTGTTTCTTCACAGTCTTTATGAGACAACCTCAAGGTTTTGAGGTTGAGGGCAAGGAACACATGGTATGTGAGTTAAAGAAATCCATTTATGGTCTAAAAAAAGCCTCGAACAATGGTACTTGAAATTTCATGATGTGATTATTAAATTCGGTTTATTGAAATGTTGTGTGGATCAATGTATATACCTAAAGGTTAAGTTTATCAAATTATGTCTAGTCTGTTGATGATATTTTGCTTGCAAGTAGTGATAAAGACATGTTACATGAGACCAAAT
>JABEVN020003101.1:0-19408 GCA_013146195.2 Codonopsis lanceolata | reverse complement strand
ATGAGTTGGTGTTCGAGTTAAGTGTTTCCTCGATCATTTTCTTTTTAAAAGTTCTATGAAGAGAGTTGGCTTTGAGGGGTGAGGGTTTTCCTGGTCCTCGATTTCTTTACGAGCATAGAGCTCATGCTCGTAAGATGATGATGGCGGGATAGTTTGGCTACTAGTGATCGCTCTTGTTCGAGTAAAGGATATCTTTGCTCGGGAAAAATTTAGATATATAAAAGCATTCAACCAATAGATAAAGCAAGTAGCGGAATATTACAAACTGTAAGAGTAAATTGTTTTTGGAACAAGGCACGGAGGCCAGAAAAGCACGCAGGCCAGAAATAGTATTTTTAAGCACTAGGAGCAGCATTGTTGTTCTCACTTGTTGGGCCTGGTTCGTTGGTTTCTTCGGTCGTAGCTTCCAGGATGATTACTTCGTCGTCGGCTTGGTTGGGGGCAGTCTCATCCGTTGAGGGGGGAGCTTGGGACCCCCAAATTTGGGTCATTAACTCGGTAACGGTGGGGTTGGTGACAGGAGGCGGATTCCATGGAGATAGGCCCTTATGAACGTCTGCTTCGGCTAAAGATTCCAATTCATCCTCGTTGAAGGGCACGAGGGCGTGACCAGGGCGGGCAGACAAGCTGAATAATGGGTTGGCACCCCATTCAGCGAGTTGCTCGGGTCGGATCTCGGCCGCTTGCAATTTGCCTCGGGATATGGTTCATACCTGCTGAATGGGTAGGCCTCACCTTCGACGCAGCTAGCGAAGTCGTCAGAGCTCTTATAATCTTCGATGATCTTCTGCTTTTGCTTTTCGCTTGTCAAAGAGCTAGTTTCCATCAACTTCTGCTCGAGATCAGTGATCCTGGCATTAGCAGCTTCCAGATCATTATGGCAAGAGCAAAGTTCTCTGCGTACCCCGGTTATGTTGTTCAGGGTTGTTTCTTCAGATTTCTTGGAGAGGTTTAGTTGAGACTCTAGGGTTTTCTTCTCGGCTTCGATTTTGGAAAGCTCGGTCACCTTGCTCGTAAGGGATTCCTCCGTACTCTTGAGTTCAGCTCGAATGGAGTTGATTTTTTCCTCCAAATCGTTTTTCTCAGCGGTGAGGGTATTGTTGGAATTGAGGTTGGTTATCAGGCGTTCATACATCAAGATCGATTTGTTGGCAATCTGCAAGAAAAGATGTTAATCAAGAGAGAGAGAGAATGCAAGGAAAATAAGGCTGTAGGAAGAAAGCATTACCTCAGTCATGCACATTCTCATTTCGCCGATCAAGACAGAGCTCGCTTGATCGACATACTTCTGTTGGACCCCACTATGATGGTCGTTTCATCGGACCAAGCCGGCAGTGGCTTGAAAACGCTCTTTTTGTTGATATTGACATTGTTGAGGTCGGGTACATTGGCGAGCTCCCTAATGAGTGCAGCGGCCTTCGGCTGGTCATCGGGCATGACAAAATTGTCTCTCTGCCAGGATGGGATGTTCACCTCGACCGCAGCTTTTTCTGCTCGGCGTCTTGTCTTTCTTGGGCTCTCACTCGGTTCAACATTTATGACAGGAGGGACGCTTGCAGCTTCGCGCACAGCAGGTACCGGGATAGTAGTTGGAGCAAGTTGGCTGGACTCAGGTTGATTACGTTTTGTCCCGCGGCTGGAAGTGTTGGCGGGGACAGTAGGAAGACTGACAGCAGGCTGGGTTGAAAGATGCTTAGCTCGCTTGTTTGAGCTTTTCTTAGCAGCTTGCATGAACTTGCTAACGTCAGTTAATTGCCTCATATCTGCATAAATTAAAACGAGTATTAAAGAGAAGAAGACATGGATTTGCAAGGATAATAAGGAAAGATGCAGTCGAAGTATCAACCAGTCAGCGAGAAAGAAGGTCGGCAAAGAGCTCCGGTGCGAGCACATTCCTCGCACTCATTAGGGAATTTTTTCCCATGACAAGAGCCCCAGTACGGATGAGGAGTCTCAGGATCAAGAACAACTCGAGGTTCAACTCCTTCAATAGGCAGGTAGGAGATTCCAGCTAATCGTAGAAGCCCGAGGTCAAAAGTAAGAGTTCGCCAGTCAAGCACAAAATCCTGTCCAGCTCGCCCTTCTTTCGCTCCCAATAGAGCCCTGAAAGCTTTGGCTATTCGAGGTTCTCCGGCTCGGTAAGCGTTTTTGTCGTGCTCGGGAAGTCCATAGTCGGAAAGGTAAGGGGCGAAAGGCCAGCCGATGCTCGATTCGACGAGCAAAGCCTTTGAGTCCCAACCATCAACTTTGTTGGGGCCATCGTTGAGAAGTTTGAAGAAAGCATGGTTTGATCGACTGCTGATGCGACCAGACTTTTTGTCAAGGGAGAGAAGAAAGAACTTTCGAAACAAGGTCATGTCGGGCTCGAACCCGAGCGACCTGCAAGCAACGGTGAAGGAAACTAAGAACCTAACTGTAGTTAAGGTTAAGTCGCAAGGGAGAGTATTGGAAGCGTTTAGTAGTTCAACGATAAATGGGTCGAGAGGGAGACGAAGCCCGACGAGAAAGAAATCAAAATAGAACACCATCTTGTCCCCTTGGAAATTATGGCCTTCGGTGTCTATGTCCAAGTCGAAGGCACGAACTCGGTAGTGCTCTGGGTTAATTCCTAGAGAGTAAAACCAGGTGCTAACTTCTTCTTCGGAATTCAAATCCTCCCATCTAATGGAAGCAGGAGAGAAAGGAGCAATAGGAATGGAGGAAGTTTGACTAGGTCCGGGCAATTAATTGTTCGGATAGGAAGGAATTTCTGTTCGTATTGGTTCAGAAGGGTTATGAGAGCCACCGACTACAGTTGGCTCATCCGATTGCACAGCTCTTCGTCGGCGAGGAATCAGTGAAGCTTCCTCTTGCTCGCTTTCTTCATAGCTTGAATTCGAGGATGGTGGGTCTTCTATTGGTGCTCCGTGGTCGTAGCTTTGACCTTCAGTCTCAGATACAGTGCCCTCGCTAGACATCCTACAGGAAGAGGAATCGAGAAAATTTGTATTAAAGATTGATCGGGGTAGACAGTGACATAAGCAAAGTTAAAAACCTAGGGCAGATAGGTCATGTGATCAGTGAACAGGGCACTGATTACAGATTCCTCGATTCCAGTGGTTTGGATTGAAACGGTTAACAAACAGTGAAGAGCAAAATGGTTTAGACGAGGGTTTATTCCATCCAAGTGTTTGGGTAGTTCGTGGAGTTGGAAAGGTGTTTAATCAACATGAACCCTAATTTGAAATTCGAAAGAAGAAAATGCAATTGGAAATTGAAGAGGGAAGAGGGAAATACCTGGTAGTTTCTGAGGATCTTGATTTCAATTTCGGAGGCCTTGTGAAAAGTTGAATCAGGAAGCCGGTTCTTGGTGGGAGTCTGCAGAATCTTTCGTTGGTTTCTCTCTCAGTTTCTTCAGGAATTTACGAGGTGTAAAGTTTGGAATGGAGATAAATTTCGCCTTTTATATTTACCAAAACCGTCGGTTTGAGGGAATGAATCATTAGGCTCGAATGGCGAGGCGCTGTGAACAAGGCAGCATTTAATGAGGCATGAAAAATTGGGCCTGTCTTCTCAGGGTTGGCGGCTGACGGCCGACGGCTGACGGCTCGAATTTCAGAAAACGTTTCCCTTAAGAATGTCTTTGGGAAGCCGTCCATTCGAATTTTGGCTCCAAGATCATTTGGATCATGTGTTTGAAAGATTTAATTATTCTGGAAAGTGCTCTTTGACTTGTTTTAACTCCTCCTCGTCACGAGTATGAATACTCGGTGAAACAAGGAGTTGGGGGCTACTGAACTGCCCGGCCCAATAGGCCCCAAGCCAAGGGTCACATGCCAGGCAGACCGAGGACATCCGAGCAAGCGAACAAAGTGTTGATCTACGTCAAGATGTTAGCGAGTTGGGGGCTTAACCAGCGAGCATAACTAAAGTGCGAGCATGACTTGTTATGCTCGCCCATATGAGCTGATATCAGTTGAGGACAGTTATGTCCGAGTATGAATTCCCGTTAAGTTGAGGACGGTTATGTCCGGGAAAATCTCCCTTTAAACCGTTGTCATTAATGGCCCAATTAATGTGCCCGCCCTTGAAGGCCACGACCATTCATGGGCAGTTATTAATCATTACGAACAGTTACTAACGGTTGCTAGCAGTTATGCCCTCCGGCGCATATAAAAACCTGGGAAAATGAGGAAGAAAGGTACGCACAATCTAATTCTCTAGCTGAAACTCTGCCAAATTGCTTTCTTATTGTTGAATCTTGTACTGATTTTCATACCGGAGGGCCTTTGCAGGGAGTGCCCCTGCCTAGTTCACGATTGTTCTTTCATATTGCAGAGTTGGGCTGAAGATTTACGGACACGTTGAAAGTCAGGTGTTCAGATTGGGCTTATACAGTGCATCCTGATTTTTTGGACACATCACTAATAAATAAATTATATTTCGAATTTAATATTATTATATTATAAAAATATATTTATTGTAGTTATTTCAAATTTAATATTATTATAAATAATAATTTTTGAATTAAAAAGATATTATTATAATTACAAATAAATAATTATTTTGAATATAACAATTTCTGCAATATTATTATTATTTGTTAATATAAATTGAAAAATATATTAAATTAATGTAAATAAAAATAGTGAGGTATGTAAAAGTATTGGATTATATATGTGTCACCGTTGGAAGGCTTAGTTTGATTTTTTATCAAATGAGTATAAAAAATTATTTTATTAGTTTATAATGAGTTGTGTTTGATTTGAGTGCTTTTGATTCAGTGTAACCATGCTCTAATATTTATATACATTTGATTATGTTCAAATAGATGTTCATGTTGTTAAGTTGAAAATGTACATTTCGAGAAGGAAAAGGGGACTTTATTTACTTATTTATTATTTAATCAACCAAACTTGCACAAAATCTAGGTAGTGAACTCCTTTCTGGCTCAACCAGTACTATATGTCAGATTTTATAAATTTGGATAAAATAAAAATTGTGTTAAAAAGTCAAATTATGACAATAATTTAGAATGAGTATAATTTTTCTGACATTATTATTGCAATTGAAATCTGATTGGACGAAGCATATAAATTCGTTCGAACACAAACTTGCACAGTCTATCTATATATAAAAGCTAGATAGTCGAAAAAAGGAAAGATCCGTCAAAATACATTTGCTACCTCAACGATCAAATTGAAATATGATATGACAGAGTGGAAGAATCAAACAGTCGCTTACTAGAGTTCCTCCTTCTAATGGAATAAATTGGGTGTTATCCATCCATAACTGCGAAGTCGTTGAGCCAATATTCATTGTTGAAGACTGCGCATGGACTTAAAGGCTCTTGGTACCACTCTTGAACATATGCTTCTTCTTGTTCACTTTCATTGTAAGAGTTTCCAGAGAAAAAGGTTTGTGCACAAAAACTTTGGTAATCTCCTATAGTTGTTGATGACTTGATAGTCACTTCATCTGTTTCATGGATGTCCCGAGTTCCTCTACCAGAGGCAGTGCTTGAAAATGAGTATTCATCTACACCCGTGCCTGAAGTCATTGGGGGGTTATTGGAGCCTTGCGAATTTGAAGCCTCGGAAGCACTGGTATTAGGTATGAGGTTATTAGATCCATCTGAATTCTCTACACTAGCTTCAATTTTTGAAATTTCAAATGCCAGAGGCTTCATGCTTTGATTTGGTTCTTCCTTCCTTCCTCTCTTCAGATGAGTGTGCCAGTAATTTTTTATCTCATTATCAGTTCTCCCGGGAAGTCTTTTCGCAATTGTAGACCATCTGAAGTACAGAACATATTTTTTAATGAAATAAGTGAAAGTATTAACCAGATGAAATAAGAGTAAGCAAATTTATCATTATTTCATAAATATTTTATCACAAACAACACTAGGGTCAGGGTTTATACATCGTTGATATTATGTACTACGTAATGTAGTAATACACTAGCGATCCTTACTAATTTTATACTTTCACAAAATATGAAAATGAAATACGGGAACATTTCTCTACAGAATTGTATGAGCAATATATAGTACAGATTGAAAAATTAATGTTGACATAACAAAGTTAACTTCTAACTTCTCCCTATCCTCTACGTGATTAGAACTTTTCCAGTCGTAGTATATTAGCAGTTGATCCTCCAAGAAAAACTACCATTGCTAAACGGCCGATTTGAAGCAGTATGGGCTTCTTCCAAATATCTAAGGCTTAGAGATATCATGTTCGCCCATCTCACGTCTTCAAAACATACAATTCAACGGCATTTATTTTTGCAATAATGTAAGATCCTATTATTTCTTGCACAAAGGTCATTCTTCCCATATGGTTGACCTAGATCTACTGTCTGTATAATCTTAATTTTGATCAATTACTGCTTTTCAAAGATGTTGATCTACTTATTGCAAAAGAAACAATCTAAAAAGGAACAACTGAAGCTTAGCAGAATTTACCTACTGCCGAGCTTTGCATACATGTCAACGATGATATCTTCTTCCTCCTTGGTGATATTTCCCCGCTTAATGTATGGATTTAAATAATTCACCCACCGAAGTCTGCAACTCTTCCCACTTCTAGACAAGCCTGAACAACGAAGAACAAATAGTCAGGACCAATCCATGGGACTCCAGTCATACCATTGTGTGTGTGTGTGTGTGTGAAGAAGTAATTTATATTGCTTAGTTTCATTACCAGCAAATCTGGGCATCAAACTCCAATTCCAGATTTGGTATCGATGGATATACTCGATCAGTTTTCGATCTTCTTCCGCGCTCCAAGCACCTTTTTTTAAACCGTTCTTGTCCACCTTTGAAGTCCTCATAACTCTAGGTTTTGGAAAAATGATTACTCCAAAGTTGTGCTGAAACTTAAGATGCAGACTTGCAGAGGAATTAGTGTCACTAGGTGTTATATATATAGGCCAAAATATGATTATTTAATGTATAGACCAAAATATGATTATGACCCAAATGTTTCGATCAAGTTCCAAAGTGCGCCATTACATCGGTGTCGTTAAACTGCACAAAAAAAGTCATTTCCAAATTATAATATTTCTAAATGAACATTCTTATTCTCAAATCTAATTAATAACTACAAACAAGTACACCCTCCGTTCCTACATAATTGTTCCATTTTTTGTTGTTTTTATTCATTCTAAAATAATTATCCTATTTTTAAATTTTATTTTTATTATTTTACTCTTATTTTTTTTACTTTTATTATGATCACATGCACAAGGATTTAAAAGAAAACTACATATTATATTACTTCCTCTATTCCGGATAAAAAGTCAACCATTTAATTTTATTATTAATAGGCTACTAAATGTATCATTTTTTAAAAAATATTGACTTTCAAACGAGGACTCTTTACCCGAAACGGAGGGAATAGTATTTATCATAGAGGAAATTAGTTTTTTTTAATCTGTGTGGCCAGCCAAACATGTCGATCATTTAGGAACGGAGAAGAGTATTATTTTTTCAAATTCACGATTTTATTAAATGAGCCTTAATTAATAATTATAAAAATTAAAAAATATATATTAAAATTTTCTAAAAGCATACATATACAAAGTTTTGAAATTTTTGTTTTTATAATTTTCAAATTAATTAAATAAAATTTGCTCCAAGAAATCCAGTGGGCTTTAGGTGTGTCTTTGTTATGTAATTACTATGATTTTTTTTCCTACTATTTATTTGAATTACCATATTAAAAATTATTTTTCTCTCGGTCGTAAAAGAAACTCTTATTTTGAATAATTATCTAATTACTATGATTTTCTTCGTACTTCTCCCTTAGAACCTAAATAACTATTCCCTTCGTTTCGCCCAAAAAGTCAAAGATTTAAAATTTTGATAATTTAGGGATAAAGTAATATTGTTGAAATTGGTTAAAATTGCAAAATTACTTAAACACAAGCAACACAAATGGATGGTAAATTTTAAAAGTTAAAGAGTTTGTAAGCTTAATTTTTTAAAATAAACTTTTTTTTATGTGAAACATCCTAAATTAGAAAAAGCATTATGTTATCCTTCTTTGTCCATTCCAGGAAAAGAAAATCATATTTCCAAACCTTTTTTTAAGAAAGAAAAATTATTTTTATTATTTTACTTTTATTTTTTATTTCTATTTTAATCATGAACATATTCATATGAATTTTAAATAAAACTACGTGCATTTGACGTTCGTAAAGATATGTTATTTTTAAATTAATGACAACGACAATCGGACACAAAATTTGACGTTCCTTACTTTCTCTAGTCTTTATATATTATACTATTTGTAGTCAAGTCAATCAGTGTGAAGTCAGTCGATTTCAGTGTGAAAGGTAATTCTTCACGTGTTCGGTCATCATAGTCGTTTTCATTTAAAAAGCCAGCAAAGGAAGCTCATATAGTCATATGCATTCTCTTCTCAGTTATCACCAGTGTTCTAAAACTCTCCGTCTAACTCCGCCTAGATCCCGTCTAGACGCTAGACACCTCTCTACAGCCACGACTTTCTTAGTCGCCGCCTAATCGACCAAGTCGGTGCCTACGTTGCCGGTCTGCGAGATAGATAGAAGAAAGAAAAAGAAAAAAAGATGAAGAAGAAGGGGACTGTCTCGAGACTCATAATTTAGAATAAGAAGAGATTATGGAGGATATGTTAGACTGTGGGTTGTAGGGGCAGTAGGTAGGTGGAGTAATATTTTTTTTTGTTTTTAGTTCTAAGCTTGGCTGGTTTATTGCTTTGGGGTTGTTGAGAATTGAGATTAAAGGTAGGTTTGTATATTTTTGTTCATTTTACAAATATAGACAAGTGTTTGATAAAATGACAAACATAAAAAAATTAAATTTGTAGTCAATGTGTTTGATCTTTGATGTAAATTATCAAAAAAAAATGATAATTATGCCTTAATTCTACGCCCCGATTACGCCCCGACTAGTCTCCTAGGCGCTAGTGTGCCGCCTAACGGCCGCCTAACGATTTTTAGAACCTTTGTTATCACTAGATGTTTAAAACATGTCATTACGGTGCGGTGCTAGTATATTTGATTTTGTTAATTGAATTCATAATATTTAAATAAAAGGTGTGATTTAAAAAAATTATAATTGAGGGGTATATTATTTCAAGTGATAGTTGATGGATTGACATTTTATAAGGGGTGACTGTTCAGAAAATTAATCACAGGGTGTGATTTTGTAATGTGAAGATAAAACATAAGGAGAAGAAAAATGGATAATTGTTCATAATATTAATTATAGGGGTGTTGAAAACTTGGTTTTCAAATAACTTGAATAAGCTAAGTCATGTAAAGGGAAAGTGGGAATCCCACATTGGGAATAAGATGAAACAAGCTCTACCTTACAAAGTAGAGCTTTGAGGCTTTACTTTCGGCCCTTGGGCCACTACACTTTTGTGTTAGATGGAAGACCTAGCTAAGTGCAGGTCCAAACACGCGCGCGCTGCCGCCGCCCGCCCGTCCCGACGCGGCTCGGCTGGCTGGCTGGCATCGATAGCCGGCTTGCTTGCCTGACTGAACCTACCAGTTCAATTGGCATGTGACCATTTCAGTAAAACTATCACATAAATACTACATCAAACCACAGATTTTGGCACTAAAAACTCTCCGCTTTCTGCCGTTACAGAGATACAACAGCATGTTTGTGATTCGTCCGGTGATTGAAGCTTGGAGGATTGACCTCTTCATTCACGTAAGTATCCTAAACCCTGGGAGACTCACTGGCCGCACTCGTCCTCTCCGTTACGGTGCTAGTTTTTGTCTTAAGGAAAGAGCTTAAGTGTCTCGAGGATCCTTAACTTTCTGTGCACACACACACTGCCGGAAATAGAAACAAATCAGGCCATACCACCCTAACAATCTTACGACAAAAAGTATTTTTGGCTTGCTAGTTGGTTTCCAGCAGAAGTACTGCATTACTCATTTGTTTTCAAACAACAACTTGTTTACGCTTTTGTTTTAATTGTTTAAGATCATTCAAACAGATGCTTTACGCTTACATTTTTTGCTGTTTAAGATAGATCTCGCATCGCTTTTTATGAAAGTGTGCATTCAACTTGATAACAGTTTGGTTCTGAACCTGTCATAACCTGTTTAACATATTCATTACCATAATAATAACACACTGATCAGCCAATTTTAAAAAATCTGATCAGTCACTTTTTCTGGATTTATATCAGTCTGCTTGTATGCTTATTGATTACATTATACCATTCAGTTTTAATCTGAATATCTCCACTATATTAATCAGTTTATGTTACAGATTTTGTACATCAGTGTACATGATTCAAACCATATTAATCTGTTCATGTTACAGATTCTGATTCAGACCATATCTAATAATCTGCTTATGCTATAGATACGATTCGCTCGATTTTTAAAATTAATCGGCGATGTAATCCTTGAAGCGTCATTGTGCCCTATCAGCTTGTTTTTGGCAAGAGCATTCAGCTTGTTCTAAAAATTAATTAAGGTTGTTTTAATTAAGGCTGCGTGTATTGACTAATTAATTAAAATCAGCATATTATAGATTAATACTTAACTGTATTAATTATAGAGTTTTAATCTGTTCACATAAATAAAACTAAATAGACTGCACATGAGAGTCTATCAATTCAGGTTGCTAATTGTATAGAAACATAAGTGTTTCATATAACTTAGCATTTTTCTAATCCTGTTTTGTGTGCAGCATGGCTTCCAACTCTGGAAAGGAACCCGCTGCTGTACAACAGCCCATGGCAGAAACGTAAATGATGCATGCCACCGTTCACACCCATGGTGAACGCCTAGAAAAGTTTGTTGGCAAAGAATTCAAATGATGGCAACAAAAGATGCTCTTCTACCTTACGACATTGAACCTGTCAAAGTGCTTGAAGGAAACAACCCCTATCTTGAAAGAAGGGGAAACGGATCGGACCACCGTGGCCGCTGTCGAGTCATGGAAACACTCCGACTTCCTTTGCAGGAACTACATCTTAAATGGACTGGATAACTCGTTATACGATGTATACAGACCCATTTAAGACGGCCAAAGACCTTTGGGAATCATTGAAAAGAAGTACAAAACCGAAGATGTCGGCTCGAAGAAATTCGTAGTTGCTAGGTTTTTAGAATTTTTTATGAATGATTCCAAAAGTGTTATGACACAGGTTGAACAACTCCAACTAATCTTGCACGAGATAGCAGCCGAAGGGATGATAATTTCAGAAGCATTCCAAGTTGCGGCAATGATCGAGAAGCTACCTCCCGCGTGGAAGGACTTCAAAAACTATCTCAAGCATAAGCGCAAAGATATGTCGTTGGAGGATTTGATTCTAAGGCTAAGGATTGAGCAGAATAACCGGGTCGCCGACAAGAAGCAGCTTCGCCCCATAGAAGGGGCACATGTGGTCGAGCAAGACTCCAAGAACGGGAAGCGTAAAAGCTCCGGTGAAGGGACGTCTACGCAAGGGAAAAAGTACAAGTTCAAAGGCAAGTGCCTGAACTGTGATAAGAAAGGCCATAAAGTTGCGGAGTGCCGAGGAAAGAAGCGAGTCCACAAAGAAGCCAACGTGGTTGATGAAGACATCAGCATGATCTGCGTGGTTTCCGAGACAAACTTGGTCGGCACGGGTCGTGAATGGTATGTGGACACCGGCGCCACACGTCACATATGCGGCGATGCAAAGATGTTCTCATCTTACTCCAAAGTGACGTCCGGCGAGAAGCTATTCATGGGCAACTCCTCCACCTCTGGAGTGGAAGGAAAAGGGCGAGTAATATTGAAGATGACCAGCGGATGGGAATTGGTGCTCACCAATGTCCTCCATGTCCTGGATATTAGGAAAAACCTAATCTCCGGCTCCCTTTTAATAAAGCATGGGTTCAAGTTGGTCTTCGAGTCCGATAAATTTGTACTTACTAAGAGTGGAGTTTTTATGGGCAAGGGTTACCTCAATGAGGGCTTGTTCAAGTGTAATGTATTGGTGGTAACCCCACCCAACAGTAGTAGTATTAATAATACAGCATCTACATCTTCTTCTTACTTGCTTGAGCACTCTAATATTTGGCATCTTAGACTAGGTCATGTTAACCATGATTCTATACGACGATTAATGCAAATGGAATTAATTCCAAAAGCTCGAATCAACACTAAGGAAAAATGTCAAATATGCGTTGAGGCCAAACAAACAAGAACCTCCTTTCAAACAATACAACGTGACACTCGACCACTAGAGCTAGTTCATAGCGATCTATGTGATTTTAAATCCATAGAGTCATGTGGCGGGAAAAATTATTTCATCACCTTTATTGATGATAGCACACGTTATTGTCATCTTTACTTGTTAAATAGTAAAGACGAAGCGTTCGAGGCATTTAAAATGTACAAGAACGAAGTAGAAAATCAACTTGAGAAAAAGATAAAAATTCTCAAATCTGATCGAGGAGGTGAGTATGTACATCCTTTTAAAGACTTTTGTGCAGCACATGGAATAATTCATCAAGTGACTCCTTCTTATACTCCACAATCCAATGGGATTGCGGAAAGGAAAAAGCGTACACTCAAAGAAATGATGAATTCATTACTAATTCAATCGGGCCTACCCGACGAAATGTGGGGGGAGGCAGTGCTCACAGCAAATTACTTGCTCAACAAGTTACCACACAAGAAATTGGAGCAAACTCCTTATGAATTATGGACTGGTCGAAAACCTTCCTACAAATTCATCAAAGTGTGGGGGTGCCTGGCCAAAGTGGCAGCACCATTACCTAAAAAGATGAAAATCGGTCCAAAAACCGTGGATTGTATCTTCATAGGATATGCGGCTCAGAGTAGTGCCTATAGGTTCTTAGTGCACAAGTCGACAATCCAAATATTGAAGTAAATACAATACTAGAATCAAGAAATGTCACATTTTTTGAAAACATATTTCCATTAAAAATAACCAAAATACTAATGGAAAACGCTCATTTCCTTGAAACACAAGCGAATATGAGAACGAGGTCCCCACGGACATTGGTCCCATGGACATAGTCCAAGAAGACCATCCAACTGCACCGATGATGAACCAAGAAGGAGCAAACGGGCAAAAATAACTAAAACCTTCGGACCCGACTTTGTGACCACATTTATAGTGGACAATGAACCTCGCACGTTCAAAGAAGCAATGTCTACTCCCGAAGCTCCTCAATGGAAAGAAGCCATTAATGGCGAAATATCTTCCATTATGCAAAACCACACTTGGGAATTAGTTGATCTTCCCAGGGGTGTAAACCATTGGTACGTAAATGGATTTTCAAAAGAAAATTAAAACCCGATGGTTCCATTGATAAGTATAAAGCACGATTAGTCGCAAAAGGGTTTAATCAAAAGGAAGGTGTTGATTATTTTGACACTTATGCCCCTATAACGTCAATTCGACTAATAATTGCTTTTATGCGTCTTAACATACATCAAATGGATGTTAATTCTATATGAATCAACTCAAATGGATGTTCAACCGAAGGATTCATAGCTCAGGAAATGAAACGAAAGTATGCCGATTGGTCAAATCGTTGTGCGGATTAAAGCAAGCACCAAAACAATGGCATAAACGTTTTGATGGCGTAGTACTTGCAAATGGGTTCAAGATCAACGAATGTGACAAATGTGTATGCGCCAAAAATACACAACATGGTTACGTCATTATACGCCTCGTAGATGACATGCTCATCATCGGCAATAACGACAACATGATCAAGGACACCAAGAAAATGTTGGCCAACGGGTTCGACATGAAAGACCTTGGGATAGCGATGTCATCTTAGGTATTAAAATATCTAGAACATCAGAGGAGATCATATTATCACAATCTCATTACATCGAGAAATTACTTGGAGAAATTCGGCAATGGTGATAATAGTATTGCAAAAACTCCAATTGACCCAAACTTTCATCTAAAAAGAACCTACGAAAGTGTATCTCAAATTGAATACTCGTGTAATTGGAAGTCTAATGTATCTCACGAATTGCAGCGACCGGATATTGCTCAAGCAGTCAATCGTTTGAGCGATTTAATAGCAATCAGGACATGATCCTTTGGAAGGCTATTGTAAGAGTCCTTAGGTATCTTCGATACACTAAAGACTATGGGTTGCACTATTCAAGTATCCGGCGGTAATAGAAGGTTATAGTGCGCCAAGCGGATATCGATACTAACGACTCGAAATCCACAAGTGGATTTGTATTTACACTTGGGGGTGGTGCTATCGCATGGAAATCTTCCAAGCAGACTTGCATCGCAAGATCTGATGGAATCGAATTTATCGCTTTAGATAAAACGGCGGAAGAAGCCAGAATGGCTATGCAACTTCTAGAAAATCTTCGGCATGGCCTGACCGAGTGCCAGCTATATGCATCCATTGTGACAACCATGCCGCAATTAGAAGGGCACAAAATAATATGTATAACGGTAAATCGCGATACAACCGAAGGCGTCACAATACCGTTAGGCAACTTCTCTCAAATGGAGTGATCACCATCGATTACATTCGATCGAAAGACAACCTAGCGGATCCACTAACTAAAGGTCTGTCTAGAGAGCAAGTATGCAACTCATCGAAGGGAATGGGCCTAAAGCCTACGAAATAAAGAATAATTTAGCGGCAAACCCCACCTAGCTGATTGGAGATCCCATGGTCTAGGTTCAAAGGGACAACGCAACTAAATTAATCTCCAAGATAACACTACGGGAGTTAAGTCCTACCCGTTCCTATGGTGAAACACACTAGTGTTATCTGTCACGGTAAAGGATAAGTTTTGCTTTTAATGGTTCCTATGACTTGACTCGTCAAGCGGAGTTCTGGCAGAACAACTCTTTATAGGCAATCACCTATGTGAATGTAAGACTGGCCGATCTTATGAGAATTACGAGGCTGAAATTCTCTAACAAACATTCACGAGAACGGTATCGTTCGGGGCCAACAATGAACACAAGCGAAGAATCACACCTGTTTGAGGTTAGCTGTGTGATTACTATTGTCTTGGTTGACATCAAACACTAATCAGTTCAAGACACTCAAGTCATTAATTAGTAAGTCATCCCGATAGTATATCATAAGGAAAGGTTCAAAGCCAAAAGCCACTTATTCCAGTATAGTTACTCTCAGTTGTATCTCTGTAAATATCAATATGTCATCAACTTACATGATATCTCATTCAATGTGGGGGATTGTTGGAAACTTGGTTTCAAACTAACTTGAATAAGCTAGTCATGTAAAGGGAAAAGTGGGAATCCCACATTGGGAACAAGATGAAACAAGCTCTACCTTATAAAGTAGAGCATTGAGGCTTTACTTTCGGCCCTTGGGCCACTACACTTTTGTGTAGGAGGGAAGACCTAGCTAGGTGCATGTCCAAAAACTGCCTTGCCCGCGACCTTAGGCGATTGGCTGCTGGCGCTTATCTTTTGCTACCGGTTCAATTGGTGTGTGACCCTTTTTGGTGTGAACCTTTTCTACGAAACGAGGTTCGGCGGCCTTCCTTGCGATTAACAGTTATATGCGAAGCGGTGTGTCGTTTGAGACACATGCTACTACGGTTGTGTCGTTTTCGGACGACCAGCTCCAACTTCCATCCCCAGCGCCACATAAATCTTCATCAAACCACGATTTTGGCAGAAAACTCTTCTTTTCTGCACAACCTTTACGCCTACAGAGATCTGGCAAGGCGTGTTTGTGATTCGCCGGTGATTGAAGCTTGGAGGATTGGCCTCTTCATTCACGTAAGTATCCTAAACCATGGGAGACTCACTGGCAGCACCCATCCTCTCCGTTACGGTGCCAGCTTTTGTCTTAAGGAAAGAGCTTAAGTGTCTCGAGGATCCTTAACTTTCTGTGCACACACACACACTGCCGGAAATAGAAACAAATCAGGCCATACCATCCCTAACAAGATGTATACCAAACCCATCTAAGATATGCTGAAACTTTACAAGAATAACTCTATTTCTTGTATTTTTGTTTTTGGTTCGATAATATTGTCAAACCTCCATCCCAAAAAATAGTCCTGGCCCTTAATGGAGCATTCTCTTAAGTTGTACCACGTTGTCATCACACTAAGAATAAAGTTCAGGGTTTGCCTCTAGGAGGTTCTTGCATATCAATATTGCCTTTCTCATGAGTCTGCTTTTATTTAGTTTTGATTTCCATATAGCTTTTAAAGTTACTTATGTGCAAACTTTTAGTTTCACCTATTAGATAGATTAACTGCTGAGGTTGCCGACTTTGGCTCCTGTGAATCATAATGACATGCATGGGAAGATGAAAAACATTTAGTTGGGTTACCTTGGTTGGATGGAAAACTAGGATATTACTCCAGCAATTGAATTTCTCGTGGTTTCTGTTGTTAGCTCATAGTTTTTGTGATTTGAGGGGTTTGTATCCCATTCAAAACAGTTTGGATATAAAATTTGATATTGTCATTGAGATTTATTTTTGTATTCTCTCTTCAGTCTTCATATATCAAATTGATGTAGTCATGTTTTGATTCTTTTTTTGTTATGTTTTTTTATGTATAAAATCATGAACTAATTTATATATTCCACATCAAAAGTTTAGTTTTCTTAGTAGGCGTGTTCATTGATTTCATTTGGTTGGTACATTTTAAACCAGGAGTCATGTCAGCGAAGATGATACCCAAAGCGAATATGGTACCCAATATTTTGAGACGCTTACTTTTACTCATTTGGTTCAAAGCGAAGATGGTACCCAATATTTTCCTAATGAAGAATCAGCAAACCTCGTAGTAAGTATCCGATCATAATGATTTATTTATTTATTATTTGATCGTGATGAAAACAAATTTAAGCCTATTGTTTATGTTGCTTTTCTTGTTGTTTATGTTCCTGCTATGCTTTTGTTCTTTCTTGAGCTTACACATATATTAAATACATGTGTTTTATTTTGTTAGGAAGGATATGAAAATAAATTGCGCGAAAACATGGATTAGCCCCGATGAATGTGTGAATGCAATTGAGGATCCTGGTTTGGAGACCAGGAAAGTGTTGGGTGGTGTGACTGTGGGGTAGGCTCATTGGACGACCCGACGAAAGGTGAAGTAAGATAGGTGTCTCAAAAGACTACGACACATACATTGCATCTCAAGAGTCTTCAAATAAATTGAAAAGGTTGGAGAAAGACAATAAGAAGAAGGAAAAGCGAGAAGTGAAATTGTACAAATTTATGTATAGTCAGAGTAGTTATGTTTTAGAGATGTCTCAATATTTGCAAGGCATTTCTGAGAAGTTTGGCATAACATCTCCTCCTTCTTTCACTCTTCGCCCCCCTCCTATGCCTTGCCCTACAAATGATGGTGCTTCGGTTGATGGTGCTTGTGTTCCACATGGTCCTTTGTCTGATCATGGTTGTGATGATTTTGACACCGATGAAAATGGTGATAACATTGATGAATCCAAGTCAGATAATGATTGATTTTTCTTTGAGTTATGTTATCTTGATTAAGTTATGAACTACTTGATGCGTAAAGTTGAATTTTAAGGTATCTTTTTTCCATAGATTATTAAAGGTAGCTACCAGTACATTGATGTTGACTTATTAAACAACATATTTTACTAGATGAGGTTATATGACATAATTCTTTAATATGAAACATTATGAATCGCTCGATTTGAAATATTTTGTATATTTTTGGTATAATGTGTGGTACAAATTTTTAAAAGAAAATGATTGATATCCGGCTAGCCAGGGAAAAATCAATTGTGTTAAAGTGATAGTGAATACTATCTAATTTTATAGGATATTAGATTGTAGAAGTCATCATTTAATAAGAGCTAATGTGATGGCAATAACTATCACGTATTCCAAAATAAAAGCGATTAGAAAAGTAATCGTGTATTCGAAGATAAAGCGATGACCAAAGCAATCGTGTATTCTTAGATAAAATGATGACGAAAACAATTACGTTCCTAGATAATGTGATCGTCAAAGCAATCACTTATGGATCTCTAAAGAGATAGTTAAAACAATCGTGTATTTCAAGATAACGTGATGGAAAAAACAATCGCCTAACATCATCTAAAGTGATTGCACAAGTAATCACCTATTCCAAACTAGGTGATGGCAAAACAATCGTGTATTGTGAATAAGGCGATTGCTTTAGTATTCACTTATTTAGTACTAATGTGATGGTTTAACACTCGCCTTTTAATGGATTATGCGATAGCTTTGTATTTTTATGAATTAAAAAATAAACATTTTACTTTTTATGTTTATCGATTGTTTACGCCATCACCTAAAATGTATGAGATAATGTGATTGCTTGCACAATCACTTAACGTTTAGGCGACATCGGCTTTATCGATGGAACTAACAATTGTTTTGACCATCACATATAATCTCTAAGACGATGGTTTTTTGCTATTGACGATTGTTTTCAGCCATCACGTAAAATCAATTTTCTAGTAGTGTTAAGAGCAAAAGAAACACTTTTTAAGTGAAAAAAAGGTAATAATTTTCATTAAAATGCAAATTAGTAACACGTCTAGGGACAAAATGACACTTTTAATGTTAAAATGTGACACATTTAATGCTAACAAATGACACTTTTAAGCATACGAGAATAATTTTCATTTATGATGCAAAGTGACACCTTTAGAGTCAAAAGTTACATATTTTATATTAAAAAGTGACATTTTTAATGCTATAAATGGACACCTTCATCGTTTTACTCGAAAGTGACGATTTTTATTTATAATGCAAAGTGACATTTTTTAATCAAACGTGACACATTTAAAGTTAAAATTAATACATTTAAGGTCAAAAGGTGACATGTTTTAAAGGGAAAATGTTATACAATTTTTATTAAAGATGCAAAATAATCATTTTAAAGCCAAAAGTGATTTTTTACTCTCTTTTTTTCAAAAGGTTGGAAGGAACATAGGCGTACTTCAACCCTTAATTTTTATTATTTTTAATGTCTTAAAATGCTACAATAATATATATGATACCTTTAGTGTGTCTCGAACAAATAGTGCCTCGGTGAGGCTTTGAACACCGAGCCTCTGGGTTGAGTAATGAAGTATCATAATGCCTCAGTAGGGTTTGAACACTCAATCTCTCCGTTAAGATAATTGAGTAGCTAAATGGGGCTTTTAGGTAAGACTTGAACAACAACGGTGCCTAAAGAGGCTTGAACACCCGACCTCTCTATTGAGAGTTGTAAAGTCCAAAGTGTCTCTTGTGAGACTTGAACACCAAACATCTCCGTTAGGAGAAGTGAGCTTGATATCGAGAGTGAGTTAGAGGTGACACATTTTATGCTAAAAGTGATAATCTTAATACTAAAAAGTAACACTTTTATTTATTGTGAGGAGTGATGTTGTTTAACATGGATATGTTCGTTTACGGTTCGATCCGTAAAAGCGTGACAAATCTA
>JABEVN020003100.1:0-19407 GCA_013146195.2 Codonopsis lanceolata | reverse complement strand
TAGAAGTTCCAAAATAAGGAACAAGAAAAAGAAAAGAAATTCAAAATAAAAGACAACAGGTTGAAGTAGATAAAAATTAGATCAAGAAGAGAGGAACCTTATGTGGCTCCACCACCTTATGTTCCTCCAATTCCGTTTCAAGAAGACTTATGAAAAAGAATGGACAAACAATTCAGGAAATTTATAATATGTTATCCAAAGTAAATGTAAATTTACCTTTGCTTAATGTTATTAAAAATATTCCATACGCAAAGTTTTTCAAAGATCTTCACTCTAAGAAACACAAGTTTGAAAACAACGAAAAGATTGTTGTTTACGAAAACGTCGGTTGTTTACAACCAGAATTACCACCTAAGTTGAAGGACCCAGGCGGCTTTAATATTCAAGTTTCCTTGGGAGACTCTAAAAGATGAAAGCAATGCTAGATTTAGGAGCAAGTATTAACTTGATGCCTTTAGGTCTATAAACAATTAGGTCTAGGAGAACTAAAACCCACTAATATGCAATTACAATTAGGCGATCGCTCGGTTAAATATCCCTTGGGTATAGTGGAAGATATCCTAGTTCGAGGTTGATAAATTAATCATACCGGTAGACTTTGTGGTTCTTGAGATGGAAAGGAAGATATGCACTAATAATGAAGTCCCAATATTGTTAGGCGGACCATTTATGGCAATTGCTAATACAATGATAAATGTGAAAAATGGTAAACTCACAATGTCGGTCTAGGTGAACAGTTGAAATTTCGTGTTTGATGCTATGAATAGACCTAGTGACATGAGTGCTTGTTTTTCAATTGATGAGATTGAGAAATTATCAACGAAACTTTTGAAGAAGAGCAAGATTATGAGAGAGATAGATTTATTGTCTATGATGATAGCCTATTCCTCCCATAAAAATTGACATTGAGGAAATTGAAGAGAAATAGAAGAAGAAAAATTAGAAAAAAAAGCTAGAAGCTAGTAAAAGAAAGATGAAAAAAGAAATAAAGGTAGAATCGGAAATTAATTCGATGAGTCAAAGAAAAAAGAGTTGAAGAAAGTTATGAAATTAAAGAAGATGAAGTAGAGATTCTAAAATCTCTTTGAGGAAAATTAAATTGAAGATATTAAGGAAGAAAAACAAGAAGAGAATAATGAGGCTAAAATAAAAGAAACAATTAAAGCAGAAAATTAAATTTATGCCTTCTATTAATTCTCCCAAAGTCGAAGAATTAAAGCCATTACCATCCCACTTAAAATATGCATGGGGAAGGTAACACTTTATATTATAGCGTGGACTTATCGGAAAAACAAGAAGAAAGTTTGTTAAAAGTTTTATGGACACATAGAGAAGCTTTAGGATGGTCTTTAGGCGACTTAAAAGGAATTAGTCCCTCTAT
Source organism: Codonopsis lanceolata (assembly GCA_013146195.2). Classification (NCBI taxonomy): domain Eukaryota; kingdom Viridiplantae; phylum Streptophyta; class Magnoliopsida; order Asterales; family Campanulaceae; genus Codonopsis; species Codonopsis lanceolata. The sequence continues at coordinate 18,026 of JABEVN020003100.1, read as the reverse complement.
GTGTATGCATAAAATTCATTTAGAGGAAGGTAGTAAACCTTCTAGAGAAAAGACAGAAGACTTAACACACATGGAAGAAGGCGTTAGGAAAGAAGTTCTTAAGCTCTTAGATGCGGGTATAATTTACCCTATATCGGATAGTAAATGGGTTAGTCTGTCCAAGTAGTTCCTAAAAAGTCAGGAATTATTGTTGTCAAAAATGATAAAGATGAATTAGTCCCTACAAGGACTATTGCGGTTATAGAATGTGTATCGATTTGCGTAAATTAAATGCGGCAACAAGGAAAGACCACTTTCCTTTGCCATTTATTGACCAAATTCTTGAAAGATTAGCGGAGCCATGAATACTATTGTTTTCTTGATGGTTTTTACGGGTATAATCGGATCCTGTTGCACGAAGACCAAGAGAAACAACATCATGTCCCTTTGGTACTTTTGCCTTTAGGAGAATGCCTTTTGGGTTGTGTATTGCACCGACTTCTTCAATGCATGATTTCTATATTTTCAGACTTAGTTGAAAGATGCGTAGAAGTTTTCATGGATGATTTTTCGGTTCGGAAATTCTTTTGATCCTTTGTTTAGAAAACCTTACATCGTCACGAAAAGATCTGAAACTAATTTAACGTTAAGTTGGGAGAAAAGTCACTTCATGGTAAAACATGGAATTGTCTTAGGGCATGTTGTTTCAAATAAAGGAATTGAAGTTGACAAAGCTAAAATTGAAGTTATTTCGCAACTACCCCTCCCAAGTTAAAGGAGTTCGAAGTTTTCTAGGTCATCTTGGTTTTATCGTAGATTTATAAAAGACTTTTCAAAATCGTAAACCTCTATGTAATTTGTTAGCAAAGACACAGAGTTTATTTTTGATAAAGAATGTTTGGAAGCTTTTAATTTATTAAAAAGAAAAGTTGACCTTGCCCCAATCTTATCCGGCCACTGATTGGTCACTTAGTTCGAAATCATGTGTGATGCATCAGATTTTGCAATTGGAGCCGTGTTAGGACAAAGGGTAGATAGAAAGCCTCATGTGATCCATTATGCTAGTAGAACTCACGAATGATGCTCAATTAAATACCACTCTAAAAAGGAATTTTTAGCGATAGTATATGCTTTAGAAAAATTTAGATCATATTTGCTAGGATCAAAGGTGATAATCTTTTCGATCATTCGCATTAAAATATCTCTTAAGCAAGAAGGATGCTAAACCAAGATTAATTAGATGGATGTTATTGTTACAAGAATTTGACATAACTATCAAGGATAAAAGAGGAACCGAGAATGTTGTGGGGCCACTTGTCTAGGTTAGAATTTTCACCCTTCTTTGGGCGTCAATTTCTTGATGATCTGTCCCCATTAATGATAATTTTCACGATGAACAACTCCTAGCCATTAAAGATTCGACCCTTGGTATCTTGACTTTGTCAACTACTATGTGTCGATATAATTAATCAGTTTTGATCATTACGAAAAGAAGAAATTTTAGCGGAAACGAAAAATTTTTTTGGGAAGCCCTCACTTATACAAGATTTGCTCGATTCTTTAATAAGAAGATGTATAGAAAAAAGACCAACAAGGTATCATGGAATTTTGCCATGGATATTCTTGTGGTGGTCATTTTAGTGGTAATAAAACCGCTCGAAAAATTTTGCAATCGAGTTGTATTGGCTACTTGTTTTTAGAGATTGTGAATTGTTTTACAAAACATCGACAAATGTCAAAGAACAGTGGTATAGGAAAGAAACGAGATGCCCTTACATGTTTATTTAGTAGTTGAAATCTTTGATGTTTGGGGTATTGATTTTATGGGTCCCTTTCTGTGTCCAATAATTGTGAATATATTTTGGTAGCGATTGATTATGTCTCTAAATGGATAGAAGCGTGTAGCTAAAACTAATGATGGAAAAACATTAGTCAAATTTGTTGAAGATTTATTTGCTAGATATGGAGTCCCTAAGGCCATAATAAGTGACCAAGGAACTCATTTTACCAATAAGTTGTTAAGCAGTGTTCTTAGAAAGCATGGTGTAACTCACAAGTTAGCTACACCTTATCATCCACGACTTACGGACAAGTAGAAGTAAGCAATAGGCAGATAAAGCGGTGTTAGAAAAAGTGTTAGGCCTAATCGTAAAGATTGGGAATCTAAACTTAAGGATGCTTTATGGGCATACCGAGCTTTTTAAGACACCTATAGGAATGAGTCCATATAGGATGGTATATGGTAAAGCTTGCCATTTACGGTGGAAATTGAGCACAAAGCCTATTGGGCAATTAAAAGAATTGAATTTAGATTTGACATTAGGCTGGAGAAGAAAGATTGTTCAGTTAAATGAATTAGAAGAACATAGACTCAATTCGTACCAAAATGCAAAAACTTATAAAGAAAAGACCAAAAAGTATCATGACATGGGATTAGCCAACAAAATGCTTCATCGGGTATGAAAGTATTATTGTTTAACTCTAGGTTAAGGTTATTCGGGTAAATTAAAATCAAATAGTGCGGTCCTTTTTAGAATAATGCAATTTATCCTCATAGGCTGTTGATATACAAAACCCCAAAAATAATGAAGTGTTTAAAGTGAATGGACAGAGCTCAAGCGTATTTTGAGCCAATGTCGGTTGAGCGAACAATTGAATTAATCCGTTTGGTGACAATGAACCACCAAGACTAGGCTTGCGGTTTGGTCGAGCCAAAACATTAAACAAAGGCGCTAAGTGGGAGGCAACCCACTAATTTGAAAGTTATTTGTTAACTAGTTAATTTAGATATGTTTTTCTCCGTTAAATTCTATTCTTGGACATTTAATTTTTAATTAAATATGCCAAAATTTAAGTTTGGGGGAGAAAAACATCTTAATGTTGTATTTATATGTTGCTAATAATTTTTAGTTTAGAATTTTGTTTAGATTTTTCATACAGGAATTATCAAAGACATAACGGAATTAACGAAAGGACTAAAGCTGCAAAAGGTTGAAAAGTTGGAAGAAGACAAAGTGAAGTTTACGCCCACCTTGCGGACGCAAGTGTGAGACTGCGACGCAAGGTCCCCAATAAGCTGCAAATCTCGGATCACGTGCGCATGTCGACATGGGGAATGAATGGAAGCGAGAATCGTTTTATTTGCCCACCTTGGGACGCAAGGTGTGGAAGACTGCGACCCATGCGACCGCAAGGTCCCTTATTAAAGCCAGGGTTTCTTCTTCAACACACCTGCAGAAACTCTCTCATCTCTCAAGCCAACGGCGGCAGCAGCTCACCCCTCCAGAATTCCGGTAGATCTTCCAGTATTTCGGCACAAACTTCAAGATCCCTTCTCCCTCCTCAATTCTCTTCATCCCCCTCATTCATCATCCCACCATTGCACTCCACCAAGTTGAAGAACTTTGAAGAGAAGAAGGAACCTCCATTATTGCCTCCATTGGAAAATCAAGCTCCACTCAGGAGCTGCGATCTCTTGATTAAGGCGCAAACTAGTAATCCTAACCCTCTTTTAATTTTTTGTACGTAAAATATCTGCATGCTAGGGTGCTAGTTTAAATTTTAACGTAGATATATTTTTGCATGCTTTAGATTAAATTTTAATTTTAAAATTTTAAAACACATTTTAATTGTTATATTTTTAGTTTTTAAAATTTTATCAAACAAAATGTTTAGAAAGCGTAGAAATACCGGTTCTTCATCCTCCGGCCCAGTTCAGGAGGAAGAACATAATTTTGACATCACCCGCTTCGTGTCCTACGAAGCATCAGAACGGTACACCAATAAACTCTCCAAGTCCTTGGTGCCCGAAAGGGGATTCAAGGCTGAAGATTTTGGTCTTCGTCCCGTTCTGATGGCTCGTAGGTGGGGGCTTATTAGACTCTCACTTTAGGGGACGCCATAGTCCCTATTGTCCGAGAATTCTACGCCAATGGCAACGTTGGCATGGATGGCGGTGTGCTAGACACCGTTAATGTTAGGAATATTACTGTTAATTTTTCTTCTGAAAGCATTAACATGTACTTCGGCACCTCCAACTTTGCGGTTGGTGCCGATGATTATAGCACACTCAACCCAAGTATCCTGTCGAGGTGGTGAATCATTGCTCTCCCGGTGTGGAGTGGTCCTATAACCGTAACCCACCCCTATGGACCTCGCACCATGAGAGAGTCCTTCTTCAAGACACGGCCAAGCCCGTGTATAAATTTGTTTGTGGCCGTCTCATGCCCTCAAGTCACCAACACACGGTGAATTGGGAGAGGGCTGTTCTGACCTACACCATCATGACCAATGGGTCTATTGATGTTGGCCGATTGATCAACGGCCAAATCAAGACCCTAATTAGAGGTAGGACGAATGCGGGGTTCGCGTTCCCGCATTTGATTACTGACTTGTGTAGGGGGGCAAACGTGAGAATGCCCAAACACGCTGAGAGGCTGAAGGCTGGTCCGGTCATTACTAGGGCCATTTTGTTTGAGCATCACCAGCAGCCGCGAGTGAGGGTTCCTCAAGAGGAGGAACCCGAAGAGGAAGACGAGGATCCACTCGTTGGGATCTCCAACAGGTTGGAGGAAGCTGTCCTCCAAACTGATATGGTGAGTCAGCAGTTGGCACAGATGCGTCTTGAGCCAAAATTTTCGGTTGGGCCAACGATGTTGGACAGAATTTGTCCAACTATTATGGGCTGCCACCAGGCACGATCCCCGAGTTTCGTCCTCATTCGTTATCTCCGCCCGACTCACCTTGAGTCGAGGCCCAAGCTTCGTTCTCATTCGTTAGGTGGACCAGCTACGTCCTTTTGATATTTGTCCTACCCCATCAATCCTCTCATATGTTCCTCTATTTTGAGGACAAAATAGAACTTAAGTTTGGGGGGATTGAAAATTTTAGGTCTTAGCAGGTCCCAGCCTAACGAAGAATGGAGTTGGGCTATGTCGTTAGGGTGAAAGAGTTTTGCTTTATTTGATGACCATTTAACTCTTCACCCTATTTATCCTGTTTTTATTTTTTCTGATTTTCGGAGGTGTTGCCTTGACCAGAATACACTTATTCTGGATACTCGTGGGTTCCTCTTATGGGGACCCATCATCAATTGTGTCATCGTCATCATCTCCCAATTTCTTAAAAATATATATATATATATATATAAAAAATAGTTAAATTCAAAATATTCATCCTCGAGTTTAGGTGTGGTAATGCTAGTCGTAGTCCATGAGGAGATTAGTGCAATGAACCGCATAATTAGTCCGTAGATCCCTTTTGGAATTTACTTAATTTTGCGAAACTTTTACTTTTCTCCAAATTCTTCATGCACTCACACCAGTCATAACTTTGGATTGATTAGAATAGTTTTATAAAGTTTATAACACCGATTCATCTTCAACAAGATATGCATGCGAATATGATATAGCCATTCGAACATGATTGTTGCATTAAATTGTAACTTAGGGTCAATTGCATGTTAGTTAGATCCCTTGGATTTTTCTCATTTATATATCTCAAGAACACTTTCGAACCGTGTTTGCATGTTAGTCTTAATTGTCCCTACCATCTGTCTTAGCGAATGCTTATGTGAAATCCAGTGATGCTAAACATTCAACCCCAATTCCCATAGTTGATATGATATTTTGTGTTGTTGTACTTGCTTTAAATATTATGTGAGCATTTGGCATTAAGAAATGATTTAGGCCATCTTTGGATCGTTAGAGCCTAAATATTCCCTGACCTATACTAAATATATCCCTAGTGTCCCCTTTGAGCCTAATGAAAAAGAATGGAGTGTGCTAAGCACACTATTTAAACCCCCATTCGACATCGTTTCTTTACCCACATTAACTTAACCCTAAAAGCCTATACACTTTTAGCCTACCCTTTGAGAGAGTAGGATTGGGTGGGAAATTGATTCTAGGAGGACCACTTCTTTTCAGTTAGGCTATTTTTCAGAAGATTTCTTCTTTCCGTCGTCGAAAAAAAAAAAAAATCATGTGTCGACGAAAAATGAAACGGAAGAAGAAGAGTGTAAACAAAGATTCAAATGAAAGCATAGCTTTCAAAAGAAAATATGTTAGAAAAATTCTGCTGATTAGAATGATGTGATATTTTTAGAAGATTTATTGCCCAAAACAAGTTTGGGGGGGAACGAAGAAAAGTGAAAAGTAACACAAAGTACCCCTCCACTTGTGGTCTTTGCAGGTCCTAGCCTAAATAGGAAAACTTCCTTTTGCTTGGAAGTATGAGGGATAAAGGGTAGTCTTACTCTCTCACTTTGAATTCCAATACCTTTCCATCATATCCCCCAACACCTTGGCCTTACATTACAAGCTTAAAAAGTCCTAATGATCTTCTTGCCAATGCTTATGTTGTTTTTATTGTCAAGTGAGTAACATAAAATTGATCACACACTCTATATTCATTATTATTCACCCTAAAGCTCACTGTGTTAGCATAATCTTAGCTATTACAAGTCATTGGGATAAGAGAGCATTGTATACATACATAGAAGTGCATGGGATGGATGTGTAAATCTTTTGAATCCTTGGGACCTTTCTGTCTGTAACTGACCAGGTTTGGATGGTAGATCTCATACTTCTTAATGCATGATTTTATATTAAACTGTGATTTTCATATGAATGTGGTGTTTAGCTCAATAAAACTGTTTTAGTCAAGATATTCTTTAAGACTGGTGATCACACACACACGGAGAAATTAAAAGTAGTAGCAGTATTAAGAAAAGACTAGTTGGTTCTATATGACTAAGCCTGCATATATGAGGTGAGCACCAAACTGAGATTACATGCATGCCATACGCTTGTAACTGGAGGATGAAACCAAAAAGACTTTATGTTGTTTTTTTTAGTTTTATGCGGGGTGTTACACTCTCTCCACCTTTAAAAGAATTCGTCCCGAATTCTAAATCATGATACCAACCAACGTTAGGTCCACACTCAACCACCATACATCCAGACAATGATCTCTGTGTCTCTTAATCCCGAGTTAACACTCGATCTCAAAACCACCTACCTTGACTCGAATCTCCGAGTCTACCACTACAATACACACGAGGGTCGAACTATAATAATCCAAATTCAAAAGTCTACGAACTCTTGATAGACACAACAACATCAACGCTTACGATTGAAAATAACATGACTCATACTCGAGTCGCAAATACACACAAGAACACATTACGCCAATCATGTAGGCAAAATCCCAAACTTCGACATAAGAACACATTCAACTACCGAAACTATTTGTTTCGGGGCACATCATGAAATTCAAGCACAAAAGATTCTAAGTTACAAGAATTAATAATTGCCTATGGAGCAATTTACAAACAAATCAAAGGTAATCAAATCGGCATTTCAAACCATGCAAATCATACTCGCGATTTCCCTATCGCGGGTAAGAACACACAAGAGCACACAATGCCATGTTTTGAAAATTCTTTCCATTCATGTCAATTCCATTTGGTAACGGGTGTAGTCAATTTCTACCATAATTCATACCAATCCTAGTCCAACAACGAACCACTTTTGATCACCAATTTAGGGTACCGGCTAAATTGGATACTCAAAAGTTTCCGTTGCAAGGATGCGAAGGTTCATGATTAAAAAGGTTTTAAGCATCCTTTAATAGTCTCCTATGCTAAGGAAATGAATGAACATGATATTATGAGATGAGAATTTAATATACTACTATGTAAATGCATCAAGTAGGTGTTTCCTACAACTAATGCACGTAACCGAATAAAATCAAGCCAAGTAACAAGGTCTATTACCTTGACAAACAACAATTATAGCTATCACAAAACTCGTGTACCTAGTACACTCAACCAAGAAAATTTCCTAGGAATCACAATGAATCGACAAGGCTACTAATGCCCGTAACATCTATACTCCGCAAGACTATCCTTTCTTAAGCTCTAGACCAAGTCTACAACCAATGCATACACTAAGCATCCTAACACAACGTTAACGTCCCAATACTCATGGTGAAGCGTCACTCTTTCCCGTGCAGCCGTGATTATCCCCTAAATCGCAATCTTCGACCTTCTCACAAGTCGAGTGAGTATCCTACTCGTATAGTAACCACTAACATTAATATAATATCATATTAGTCATTTCATAAAACATATCCTTATAGAATATACTAATATTATACCAAACCAATAAATATCAACTTATAATTCATGCTTCATATATTTATTCATATATATATATATACATACATATACATAATATGACCTTTTTACATAACCACAAGAACCATAACTCTATGTATAGCATAGTCTTTATATATATATAGACTAAACAAGAATCCATATACCACGTGCGATTACCTTCCGGTAATTTACAAAACAAACCATATCATATATCGATCTCACATTGGGGTATTATTCCCGATCGAGCAAATAACCAATAATACACAATACACCATATAATGTATGTATGAATGCACATGAGCTACCGATTAAAATGTGTACTCATGATAACGGTAATAGTAGCAACGGTATAATTTACGTATATATATATATACAAGAATATACCTTCCTATTTCGGATAGGCCTCAAAACTCCGCAATGGCCAACCGCCACGCGCGACCTCAAACTCTAGGCCGTCAACCAACCATCTCTCTTGGAGCCTTTGGATTGTTGACTAGTACTCCCAAACTGATTAACCCTCATCTTCGGGCAATCCTTACGAACATGATCACCGCCACAAGCGAAACACTTTCCTGATTTACCCCAACATCTGTTCTCGGCATGTCCTGTCCTCATACAAAAATTACATATTAACTCGCCGCTTCGTCGTCTCCGACTAGAGGTAGGAACGTCACTCCGTCTACCAGTACGTGTGATTTCTTGATTAACTTTCGAGGTCTTTGCACGCCTCTATTACCATCATTGCCCCTAATAGTACTCGAGGCTCTTTTTGAGCATACTCCTCGATGTCCAACTCCATTGCATCGATCCACACGACTCGGTGTAATCCGTAAGTTGTAAGCAGCCTACGATATTTCATCTTTAGGCCCTTCACAAACCGTTGGGTCTTCCTAGCCTCATCGGGTACTAAGTAACCACAATAGCGAGCCAACTCGGTGAACTTGAATCTTGAGCCACCGTCATAGCTCCTTGTTCTAATGCCATGAATTCCGCTTCTCTTCTTTCCCGAACTTCTGTAGGAATGAGCGTGCCATAAACTCCATCGTGAAGTTTTCCCACACTAGAGGCACTCCATGGTGTCTCCAACTATCTCGTAACACATGCCACCAATCGGCCGCACCGATTAATTTAAACACTTGCTAGGGTCACCATCTCTCTGACGATACAACCCATAGCTGCAAAGATCTTCTCCATGCTTTCTATCCAAAGTTCTGCTTTAGAAGCATCGGGTCCTCCATCGAAGCTCTCAGGTTCCAACTTCAAGAATCTCGCAAGAATGATAGAATTGTCCTCCATCCCAAACATCTGCTGAGGAGTCACACGTGGATCCATAACATTCTCCCCTCTCTCGTTGCCACGAGTTGTACCCGAACGGGGTCTACTAGAACTAGCTCCACGCCAAGTTCCTAACATAATACGCCTACAAAGAACACTCAGCGTTAATAACTCAACAATAAACCCAACCCAAACTATGCCAAGGAACCTATCCTGGCGAAATAACTAACCTATAGCTCTGATACAAACTGTCATAGCCCGACCCGGACTCCAATGCGAAATCCCAAGGTCGTGCCGTCAAGACAAGCTAAAGACGGACAAGCACCCGCTAAGCGTAGTGGTGCGAGTCAAGAGTTGAACCAACAAACTCTAAACAGGAATGTAAAGCCATAACGGCAAAACCGAATAACCAAAAACTAAAATCTGCGGAAGCAAATCATAAGTGGAACCCAAACTTATAATTGTAAACTAAGGAATACAAGACTGAGAGACGACTATCTCTCGACAAATCTACGACGCACGTGACGCAACAATGCGCACGGGCAACAAACCATCGGCAATCCTAAGGCCGAATCACAGAATACCAACCTGATAAATGACAACTCAACGGCTATAACATGCCGGAGGAATAAATCAACTAGAAGAATAAGATATTCAAATTCTAACAACTAAACCCAAGTCTCACGACTAACGTCGTCGGAGATGACAATACCAACAAAACTAGAATGAGTGAGCTAAAGCATGCTCGGAATAATAAAAGGGAACAACTCATAAGAGATACAACAGCTCGACCAAACAAGTCGGCTACCAGAATAATACGATAACAAAATACTAACATAGTCTACCCAAGTAAAGTCTACATAACTTTACAATCGTGTCTCACAAATACAAAATAACTTAATAATAATAAACCCAAGCTTAAAGCCCGGAAGACCACTGATCGATGTATTTTATACGTCGATTTTATATGCTTCTGTGACTTGAATTAGGCTATTTCATGAGTCTTTTGAGTACTAATATATGTTTTTGGTGAGTTTTGTAAGTTTCAGGACTGTTCGTGAAAATACGCGAAACTCCAGGGTTGTAAGTGCAAATTACAAAGAAAGAAGAATTGAAGAAAAATAAAGTCTGTGTCGGACACCTTGCGGACGCAAGGTGCCTCGGACTCTGCGACCGCAAGGTAGGCGACTGTCCCTCAAGCCCGCAATCGAAGAGCCAAGAAGCACACATCTTGGAGACCTTGCGGACGCAAGAGTATCCAACACCTGCGACGCAAGGTAGGCGGAATCTTGCGAAATTCGGGTTTTCACACAGTCATTCGATTCGATCACAACTCCCAAGTATATATAGAAGTCAGAGGTCGAGCCTAAGGGGAGGAGGACGGCTGGAAGCTCTCTTTACATAGATTTTAGGTAGTTTTAGATTGTATAACATAATTAGGTTTTGTAATTTCAAGTATTGAAGATCAAATCATGTCTTCCATCATCTTCATGTGCTGTTCATCGTCTATGATGAACTAAATCATCCCTAATCTAGGAGGTGGGAGGTAACTTGTATCGAATTTATGTTTTGATTTGTTAATATATGTCTATTCAATGCTTGTTGATTGTGTTGCTTATCAATCCCTTTATTATTTCGCTTTGAACAAATGAATGTAATCGCAAATAATATAGGCTTAGAGGTGCGGATACCTGCATGACCAAATGCATATGTCGTACATTGGCTCACCAACACAATAAATTGGACCTATCGAAGCACGAGAGTGATAAGTTAGGACCAGGTTCTTACATGATCTAGGTGACAGATAGATCATAAATCTAGGTGACACTAGATTACGTTCTGTGCTTAGGATATGGAATGGGTGAATTTTATGCGGAGGAGGCTGAACCAATTGTTCAACAGACCATATCTATTTTTAGTGAGCGAACCCAAGACATTGAATGACATTATTATGAATTGAACATAAAGGAGATATAAGTGAAACCCGAATCCTAGATTTCCACTCACCATAAGATCTTCATATACATTATTCTTGTCTAATTAGTTAACATCTATAACTAGTAAATTAGAGTAGAATTAAACAATAAAACCCCCCTTAGGTTAATAATTTGCTATCTATAACCGCACTGTTCGTGATCACTTGTCTCTGTGGGTTCGACCCTTGCTTCCGAGTCTATTCTATAATAGTCTTGTACACTTGCAAGGAAATAGATAAAATAAAACATCGATCAAGTTTTTGGCGCCGTTCTTGGGACAAGCTAGTTCACGTAGTTAGTTTGTAGGTAGCGTAGTTTTTAATTTAATTTAGTTTTTAGTTTAATTTTCTTTTTTTATAAAAATAAAAATACAAAAAGATTTTATTTTATTTTGCCTTAATAGTTAGTTGTTTTTAAATTGCTTTTAATTAATTTTTATGCAAGGTCGTAGATCTTTAAATCCTGAATTGGTAGACTTAGATCAAGAGATAAATATTGTTAAAAGATACCAAAGATATTTTGAAAATCTAGCTTTCGAGCCTGATAATCAAGATAATCTGAATCGAGAGGATCCTCTGGTTGATCCTACAATGGAAGATAATAACAATAATCGTAATCCTGAAAACCTAGTTGACCCGGTCAATAGGAATCAAAGACAAGAAGAGCACACAAGAAGAAATATGGAAGTAGTTGTAAATCAAAGAACTATTAATGATTTTAGTAGACCTTCATTAAATGTGGTAACATCATGTTTAGTATTGCCGGATCTTTGTTAGGAATTTCGAACTAAAGGACATTATTTTAATGCCATACCATCTTTTCATGGGATGCCTAATGAAGATCTGTCGGTTTCTTAAGAGAATATGAATACATGATGAGTACTTTTCCTTTAGGAGGGTTAGCGAAGATCAAATTAAAATGAAATACTTTCCTTGTGCATTAAAAGAATTGGCAAAGAGATGGTTTATGAACCTAACACCAAACAGTGTTTTTACTTGGGCACAATTATATGATTTGTTTATGAGCAAATTTTACAAACATGCATCTCTTACAGAGTATAGAAAACAAATCATGTCATTCCAAAATGAACCAGGTGAAACATTCCATGAGTCATGGGATAGATTTAAAAATCTGCTTATTATGTGTCCTCATCATAATTTGGCTCAGCATGTGTTAGTGCTTCAATTCTATCATGGTCTTTCGCCAGGTTTACAAACTATGGTTGATAGTGCAGTTGGTGGTTCTATTAATAGAATGACACCAGAAGCATTAGAAGAATTATTTGAGATGCTAAGTATTAATTCCCAACAGAAAAGTGCTAGAGGTAAAAATAGGAGCCTATATCAATTACAAGATAATTCAAATACACAAGCTCAATTTGAAAATTGGCAAATTCAAGAAGCATGTGCTCTATGTGGATTATATTCTCATGCTACTAATTTTTGTCCGTCAAGTGCTATGTATTCTGAACAGGCTAATGCTATGAATATGTATCCTCAAAGGCCAAGGAATGATCCATATTCCAATACATATAATCCTGGTTGGAGGAATCATCCTAACTTTTCTTGGGGAGGAAATAAGCCTTTGCAACCTCAACAATTCCAACCTCAGCCACCACAACCTCCACAGTTGCAAAATCAAAATCAAAATCAATTGAGAATTGAAGAAGTTCCCAAGCAAGAAGTAGCAAGTAAAGGTCAAGCATCGTTGATGAAGTATATGCTTGAAGAAACCTTTATTAAACATTACTTGGTACAAGTATTATTTTTTATCATGATAAATTTACTTGTTTGTCCTTAAATAAATGGTGGATGGTTTATTAGATGAAAGGTTAATTTTATCCATATATTAATTTCTAAGAGACAACTCACATTTTTATAGTAAAGAAGATAAATTTACTTGTTTGTCCTTAAATAAATGGTGAATGATTTATTAGATGAAAGATTATTTTTGTCCACACATTAATTTCTAAGAGACAACTCACACTTTTATAGTAAAGAAGATAGATAGATAGTAAAGAATATAGATAGATAGAAATATCATTTACCTATTTGACCTTATTCAATGGTGAGTTATTTATTAAATTTAGGGTTCTTTTTGTAATTATTCATGCAACTGATTAGCTCAGTCTATCGACTTTTTGAAAAAAAAACTGCAAAAAGACACTTTTGGGGTAAAAAAGACAATGGTACCCTTAATGAGTTTGAGATGCGCTACGGATCAAGCAATCAAATGCATCGTGTTGCATCAATGTTTGCACTGCGACACATCAATTTATATTGCATAAATTTTTGCATCTTGATGCTTCAATTTTAAATACCTACTCCAATTTTACATCGCACAGCATAAATTTTTGCACCGCGATTGTAATATCCCCAATCTCACATCGAGTAAATGTGAAATTGGAATGTGTTTTATAAGGTGATCACACACTACTTCTAGGCACCAACATCATCCTGACTCTTGAGTCGGTTTGTGGTAGGCTTGGTGTCACACCCCGAAACCTCTAACTTTAACTTTAACCGGCACAGTTCGGGATCACGAACCCAACCGACAAACCAATACTAAGTAACTGAAATGATTAATATAAAAAGTTTCCCTCAAAATATACTCTACATACAAATTGAGTCATAAAAGACTCAAATCATTTAACAATATATTCCAACTAATACATCATGTTTCAAAAGGAATACATGCCTAAAAGAAGACTACTTGGTCCGTGCACTCGATCATCCACGGTTGAAGTTGCTCCCTCCGTTCCTATTGCCCGTAGAAATCGTTGATTGCTCGGATGTTGAACCTCTTTTCACCCTTTGCTCCTCCAAGACTCCCTCTATAGAAAATTCCCTATTCATCGCCAAATTATAGTCCACGGAGTTAAATGGAATTAATTTATCCCGAAGATCCGCTCTAAGTCCCTTCACGAACTTGTGCGCCTTCCTTTCTTTCGTCGATACAAGATGCTCGTTGTACCTCACTAGCTGTGTAAACTTGGCCTTATATTGCGCCACCCTCAAAGTACCTTGCTCCAAATTCATGAACTCCGCTTCCGTTTGATGTTGTACTACCTCGGGTATGAAGCTCTTGTTGAACTCGGTCTAGAAATTACCTCAAATTTGTGGTATGCCATTCCTGTCCCACTTGTCTTTCAACGGCCTCCACCAATGTTCTGCTGCCCCATCTAATTTGAAGGTTGCAAAGTTAACCTTCTCTTCGTCGATGCATCCAAAAGGTCTGAATACCTTCTCCATGTTCTCAACCCAACTCTCAGCCTTAGTTGCGTGAGGCTCCTCTACCCTGAATTACCCATGTATTTACCGGCACTTCCGGTACTGAAATATTTGGAACCCCCACGCGATGATTAGGCGGATTCCCCAAATTCTGGTTACCCGGTTCTTGATGTTGTGTCATGAAAGCAACTAATCTATCAACTATCTCCCTATGTTTAGCAATAGCCTACTGCATAGTCCATCATCATTCTGTGCATGTGCTCCACCCGCAGGTTGGTTAGGAGGAGCATTGTTGTGACTCTCTGCACCTGCGCTTCCGCCTCCCTGATCACCTACCACACCCACCTCAACCCTACGAGGTCCACGCGGTCTGCCCTCTCGGTTTTGCCACCTCATAATCCTACACACAACAAACTCGAATTAGACCCTACTAACACAATAGATATAACCCTAAGGCCATGGATCCTCTCATGTCTTATAGCTAAACACAGCTTTGATACCAAAACTGTCACTCCTCAAACTCTAATCGCTGCGCTGGTTCGGGGACGTGAACCCAACCGACGAACCAACACTAAGAAAGTGAAATGACTTATATAAAACATTTTCCTCAAAATATACACCGAATATAAACTAAGTCATAAAAGACTCAAATCATTTTACAAAATATTCCAACTAATACATTATGTTTCAAAAGGAATACATCCCCAAAAGAAGACTACATGTCTTCCTACACATAAAAAAATACTAATAACTGCGAAAGCTACCCAAAATGACAACCACCACGAGCACTCCATAGATTCAGCTATAGCTCACCATCTCACTTGGCTAGGATCTAAAGAAAACAAATAAGACGGGGTGAGTCGAAACTCGGTAGGGTTTAAGTGTACTTATATGTGTTATGCGTGTTTGCAATCATAATAACGTGCCATGAGGGTATTCACATATCATATAAAAATTCACATAAGTCAAGCATTTCACAGGAGTAGTATATTGGATTGAGATACATTTCCAATCAACCGCAAACCGCAAACTCCACTTGAATCTCGGACATAAACACCGGTGATGCTCACAATATTATCTCGAGAATTCAATCACAAGGCCAAGTCTCTACAACCCCGGCCCGATGTACAAAGCTACTACCCTAAAACACAAGGTAGTCTTAAAAACCTTAGTCATGGTTGTAACTAAGGGGTTGAGCCCAATCAAACGCCGCTAATCGGCACTACACTCCGCCTCTTATTGAGGGCTCTTTATTAGAGGGTCGTTTGACACTCAACCAAATCACAAGGTGTTGCTCACAATGTTATGGTTATTCTCAATAAAAATGGTTCTTAAATCACAAATTCTCGATTTGTTCCCAATATCCAATTATTCTCAGAATTCCCAAGTATTCACAATTCTCAAGTTCATTTAAACCACTCCTTCTCAACTTAAGGATACATTGATTTATAAAGTAAAACCATTGTTACCTACCAATATACTATTTACAAATACCACATTTTGTTCAACTAAAATTGTAAAGGGAACTCATTCACAATCACAAGTATCATCAAACATACAAATTTATCACAATTATTCTCAAATAATTATTCATCAAAACCCAACTTCACATGTACACAATTTAAACAACAAAGAGTATCATATAACTCAAAAATTTACTTCCAACAAATATTAATTCATGGAAATGAACATCTATAAGTAAGAAGCCCCTACCTTAAATGAAGAATCCAAAATGTTGATGCATACAAGTGAAATCTAGTTCAAAATATAGCCTTTGATGAGGAGAACAACTTTGATGAAGAACAAATTGGCAAATAATGGACTCCAACACTTCAAATCCAAGCTAGAACTCAAGAAAACTCATTCTTACCTTCAATAGGTGTGTTTGTGTGTGTTCTAGTTTGAAAAATATAAACTATTCTCGTCCACTTGAAGACAAATTCACATATATACTTGACTTGTTGACCAAATGTAAAATGACTAAAAGGACAACTTAAATCAAGAACAACGGTCGCTTCCACCCTTCAACGCGACCGCGTCCGCCGTCTGACAACAACGCGGTCGCCTACGCTTATTCAACGCGACTGCCTAAATGACAGACCTAACCCCAATTTGAATGTCTCAGACACGGTCGCCTTGTCCATGGGAATGCGACCACCTACGTGCAACACTTACAAAAATTGATCAATTTGAACCAAAATGCAACCAAGCTCAAATAAACCACAACCAAATACAAACAAGCCAAATTAAAACTCATCAATACTTCCAACAACACAAGGAGAGTCCAAATGGTATGCGAATTCCAACCAATTACCAATAACTCAATTGACACAATATCGGCATAACTAAAGTTGCACATGATGCTTCACCTTGTTTAGAGCATATGAATCTTTTTATCAAATCATATATATATATATATATATATATATATATATATATATATATATATATATATATATATATATATATATATAAACCATGCAACTTCTTCACATCTTCAAGACATTGTCCTAAATAGCTACAAAAACAGAGAAGGAAAGAATGCGAACAACATAAAATATAAATATGAGAATTTACCTCTAAGAATTCACCTTCCATCTCCTTAAGTTGTTGTTGTATTTGCAAAAAGACGCACACTAACAATTACGGTGGTTATGGAACCATTGCTCCTAGGATGAACTTTGTTAGTGATTTCTAGACAATCTTAACCACTTGCTTTCTTTGAATTCCATTTCCTTGACCGTGTGGTAAGGTCATCTAATCAAGCCATCATCGTAACCATGAATCAGCTTTGGTGAGAACGATTATATGGACTTATTGATACATCAATAAGATTTGGAGCATATTTCCTGGCCGCCTCATATGATGGATTGTCATTCATCGATGCGCCAAACCCTATTATTATGTTGTTCACAACAATTATTAAAGGGTACATCGGATGCAAGCTCAAATGTCTATACAAAAAGACCTTGTTGGGTAACATAAATCATGAAATCACCAAGTTAACAAGTAAGAATGTGCTTGGAACAATGATGCAAGCATGAAAACAAGTCAGTTTATCTACATCTTTTGCAAATGTGATAATCTCAACCAACTTAGATAGGACCAATTTGACCGAGCACCAAACTTTTCCACCTCCCTGAGAAACAAATGAATAGGGGAATGAGAAAAAGGCAATATGATGGGGACAACCCGAGTATTCTAAATTAATAATTTAACAATATATTATAAATGGGAAATGGCATAAAGCACAAGAATTTACTCACAAACTCCCCATGCCTTAAAAACCCCATACACTGATTGAAATATCATTCTACATTCTTCATTCCAAAATAATATCATTCCGCGTTAGAATGAAATTGAAAAAGTTGGTTTATGCTTCATTTTCATTTTGGTCAATTGGTA
>JABEVN020003099.1:0-19416 GCA_013146195.2 Codonopsis lanceolata | reverse complement strand
ATGAAAGTTTCCTCGAAACCTCCATCACAGCAACAATTGGAAGCCAACAGGTATCCCTTTCAGACAAAAGAGCCTCATCTAGGGAAGTTTGCGAGCAAGGAGCCTCAAATGAAATAATATGAGGCAAAGCTTTGTGCCAAATAAATTTGGAGGAGAGGAGAGTAGGTGAGAATCTCACGATTAAAGGGAAAACAGAAAGGCTTTACGGATGAGGAAGCAGAGCCAATAAGGACGATCGTTTGAATCATTAGGAAATCTATTTGTTAATCGATTAATAGCTCGGGTGGCGGCATAGGATTGAGATCTTGTCTTTGAGATGGATTAAGAAGCTCTGAATCGTCGTGCAAACGATCGGGAGGTTTGTCAATCGAGAATAAAACCACTTATCAAACCATGGAGAGCGAACCATGGCCGATAATCGAGAAAGATGTTGGTTACGCCCCGCGGCTCGAGCTTTAAGCATTCGTTTCGGTTGGGAACCACAGACAACTAGCGATGGGATGAGTGTTTGAAAGCGATATCGAGAGTTTAAGCGATCCATAAGTTGGAAGAAGTTGGCGCCACAGCTTAACACCGTAAGCTTGACAATATCCAGACATCTATGAATTCCATAC
Source organism: Codonopsis lanceolata (assembly GCA_013146195.2). NCBI lineage: Eukaryota > Viridiplantae > Streptophyta > Magnoliopsida > Asterales > Campanulaceae > Codonopsis > Codonopsis lanceolata. Next base: position 18,802 of record JABEVN020003099.1, on the reverse strand, counting down.
CTCATACGAGGCTGGGCGACAACATTTGTGCCAAGCAACCCAATGACTTTATTTTCCATCTAGCTGCCCCCAAAAAAATTAGCACAAAGTTTATCAATCAAGGAACTAAGATTTGGGAGGGTCAATAGAAAGCAATCGATAACTTGTGATTGAGTGAAGAACATGATTGATGAGGGTGATACGACCATTGGAATTAAGGAAATTCCCAGACCAATTAGAGATGCGATTTTGCGGCTTGACAATGAGACCATCGAAATATGAGCAGCTTCTTTCTACCATAAAATAGCAGGCGACCAAGGTGGTAATGGGAAGAGTACCAACATTGAAACCCAAGATATTAGAAATCAAGGAGACTCGATTGAATTGCGGTGGTTGGAGGCGACAAAGAAAGAACTCTTCAATTTATTAACAGCTGCCGAAGCGACTTCATAGTGATTTATCACAGCACTTAGATGCTCAATAGAAGACTTTCCTCCATTACAAAAATAATCGGATCATCGGCAAATGCAAGGTGAGAAATGATGGGCAACCGCTAATGGAAGAATAGATAGTAGATGAAACTTCTTTTTGTAAAATGTTGAAGATCGGTTGAAATAATCGGCGGCCGGCTAGAATAAATAAACTTAAGCGGCGGATCCCCTAATGAAGCCCACATGTCGAAAAGAAAAAATCTGACGGGTTGCAGGTTTATGAGGACGAAAACCAATTATCGGAGATAAAGGCAAATGAGGTCCAAAAATTTCGTGAAAACCAAAATGACGCATCAAGTAATAATGAGAAAAACCCGGGAGACTTTGTCAAAAGCCTTGGCCATATCAAGCTTAACAACAACATTCGAACCAGGTGACCTTTTGCCCAAAAACCATCAATTCTTGTGCCAATAAAATATTATCTTGAATAATTCGACCCTTGGTAAAAGCGCTTTGATTGTCAGAGATAACATGAGGCAAGATTGAAGCAAAGGCGAGGGAAGAGAACTTTGGAAAGAACCTTGTTACAAAAATTGCATAGACTAATTGGCGGAGGTCCTTGAAAGAAAGGCTTATCAATTTTGGGAATAGTCACGATTAAGGTGCTAGACCAAGCCTTAGGAAGCGAGAAGCGAGAGAAAAATTCAAGAATTGCTTCACAATCCTCACCAATGATGTCCCAACAATGAGAGTAAAATTTGCCGTGAAGCCATCAGGACCAGCTGCATTATCACCACTTAAATGATCAACTGCTGTTTAATTTCCAAAGCCGAAGGAGGAGAAATAAGGAGGGCATTCCATTCATCGAAGTAATAAGATGGGGAATGACATTCAAGTTTATTGAAGAGCTTAGGATACCATCAGTTGCAATTGGTGAAATAATTAATAGTTCCTAGCAATGGAATCTTAGGATTCAAGAAGCCGACCATCTATATCATGAATAGAGTGGAGAAAAAACGCCGTTGAGTTTGCTTAGCGGGCGTGAAACAGGTTTTGTGTTGCCTTGTCCCTCTTTTAACCACTTAATTTTTGCCTTTGCGTTAATTGCTTTCCTCGATGAAGAAAAATTCGAAGTTTAGCTTGGAGGTTGCCATGAGAGCTTCCCTATTGTAAGGAGAAGCATTGAGCTCAAATAAGAGCTCTTTTTAAAACCTCATCTTCAGCCTCTTTAATATTAGCAAAAATGTTCCCAAGACATTTTATTCCACTTTTTAAGCGGCTTTGACACTCTTGAGCTTAGAAAACAGTCATTGGCTGCCACTATCACTACAATTCAAGCATGTGAAAGCGTGTACGTGAATGAAGAATGGACTGATCAAGCATTAATGAAGCGGAATCTTGAAGGGCCCAGGAGTCGATTAATAATGGTGGTGAGAAGAGGAAAATGGTCGGAACAGGCGGTTCGGTTTAGATCTTTGAGCAATAGTAGCATGGAATTTATCAAGCCAAATTTGAATTGCAAATGACACGGTCGATGCGTCGCTCATGAATAGTTGCATTCCCTTCCCTTTTTGTTCCACCAAGTAAAATCACTCCTAAATAACTCTCAGGAGAAAGACAGAAATTTGCCATACAAGCATGAGAATCAAGGGCTCCAATCGGTCAGCTCCACTATTTTCGGAAGGATGAAGAATTATATTAAAGTCACCTCCAACTATCAAGGGTATTTTGAGTGAAGAGGCGATGTGGATCAGATCATCCCATAGAAGTTTGCGGTCATCAATACTACATTTAGCATAAACACAAGCGAGAAGAGCATGAGAAGGCCACGAAAAATGTTGAATCGCAATGTAACTTCTGCGAGAGGAGGTATTAATTAATTGGCAAGTAAAAGAGGACTTTACAAAGATCCAAATAGAGCTAATAGGATTAGAAGCGGAGAACACGAACCTTAATGAGTGATAAGATCAACTTTTTCCATATTCGGCATTGGCTCGCAACAATTGAAATATTGTGGAGTTTAACTAATTGCTTTAAGCAGGTGACGTAAGGCTCATTGCCAATACCGAATGTTCCAAAAGAGGATTCGATATCCATTAAAAACAATTAAATAGAAGAACTCGCCGATGGCTTGGAAGCCCTGAGAGCAGCGTGAGCCTATCAGAGGAGGAATAGGTTTCGCTTAGATTTTGAAGGAATGTGGCTAGTCTCTATGTTGAGGGCACGAGAAATACTATTCGCATCTTCTTCCTCCAGAACATCTAGAACCGCAAATCGATTGGAGGACGTAGGAATAATTGACGGGGCATTATCATTGTCAACAGAAGCATGCTCGACTGTGGATTGTAAAGTAGATTCTGGAGGCTTGGAACTTTCAGATGGAGGAATAACAGGTCTCCATGCTGACAGTAGAGGTGATCTGACGTGGAGGAGGGCATGAATGGTTGGTGTTATTTGTCGGGAGAGGCTCGGAATCATGAATATTATTATTTGAATTTGCCTCGGCCGTGGGTATGGGGTTTTGAGGGATGCTTGGGATGCTTGTGGGTCCTTTGCCTCGGCGGTGGGTATAGGGTTAGGTTGTGGGTTTATGTTATTTTGATGAGCATCTTTGGTGCTAGCGGTGTTGGATTTCTTTGGTGTCCACCTCGGCGTGGATGAGAGGCTGTGAATGGTTGGTGGTATTTGTGCGGAGGCTCGGATTCATGAATATCGGGATGCTTTACCTTATTCATCTCATAGTGACCTTGGCGAAAACAATGCGAACAATATGATGGTTTATTTTCAGCCTCAATAAGTGCCGGAAGCGCAGTGCGTTGCCACAATCAACCCATATACGTGAGGGACAAGGCAGGAGTAGATCAATCTCAACATAGATTCGTGCAACACTTGGGCGAGTAAGATTAAGAGTAGGTTGATCGATCATAAGAGGCTTACCGAACAGTGAGGCTAAGGAGAACAATCTTAGATTTGTTGAGCAGATGAATGGGAAGCCCGAGCAAGAAAACGAGCTGGAACGATGGAACTCCACGTCGGGGTCGAAAACTAGAGACCATTTAAACACACGCATGTGATAACGGCCAAGATACCAATGATCCTTTATCCAAAGCCTTTGATAGTCTTAAATCGTTGTGCTTTGAATGAGGATGTGCTTAGGATCCATATGGCCTATAGTAAGCGACCTTGAGACCAATGGTGTTGAAATATTTACGGGTAGCTTCCATAGATGAGTACGCCATGAGAAAACTTTCCGATTAATGCATACTTAAAGGCGACAAAAGAGACTCATAATTTCGAGGGAGCTTGAGAGATGGCTCGCCCACTATATTTGATGGAGGTATGGAAAAAAGGAAGATTAGCGGGGGAGGGGGAAGAACAAAGGGCATCGTGAAAGGATTTTGGAGAGAGCCGGATGAAGGTGGCTCGGCGGTCTTGCGGCACGACATGGCCGCAAAACCTAATTAGGGCGCGACCTTAGAGAAATCTTAGAAAGAGAACACTAATTTCTCTTGTGATCAGTGAATATCTCAAACTTAGCTCCATAAAGATAATGCTTCCACTTGTGAAGTGCAAATATGATGGCGGCCAATTCGAGATCATGCGTCGGATAATTCTGCTCATGAGGTGATAACTTCCTCGAAGCATAGGCAATAACTCTCCCGTGCATAAGCACGCAGCTTGAACCTTACAGTGAGCGTTGCTATAAATAACAAAGTTTTTCGAACCATTAGGCAATGCTAAGATAGGAGGCGTAGTCAACCTCCTTTTCAATTCACGAAAACTAGCTCGCACTTATCACTCCATATAAAAGAAGAATTCTTACATGTCAATTTAGTCATCGGAGTAGCGATCTTGAAAACCCTCGATAAACCTACGGTAATAACTGCCAAGCCCGAAACTACGGACTTGGTCACGCGTATTGGCGTCTTCCCTTGTGTCGCCTCAACCTTAGATGGATCCACTGCTATACCATCACTAGACACCACGTGTCCTAGAAAAGCAACTTGTTCCAACTAGAAAGCACACTTACTGAATTTAGCATAAAGCTTCTTCTCACGCAAGATCGAAAGAACCTCTCTCAAGTGAATCCCATGCTCCTCTCGTGACTTCGAGTACACGAGGATATCATCAATAAACACAACCACAAAGCAATCAAAATATTCATGAAACACCCTATTCATTAAATCCATAAAGACTGCAGGTGCATTCGTCAAACCAAAAGGCATAACCACGAACTCATAATGGCCATGCGTGTGCGAAAGGGTGTCTTTGGAACATCCTCCTCTCGAACTCTCAGCGATAATAGCCACTCCTCAAGAGTCAAACTTGGAATAAACAAGCGAGCCTCGAAGTTGATCAAAGATCATCAATATGTGGCAAGGATACAGATTCTTGATAGTAACACTGGTTCAACAGCTTGTCGATAATCTATGCAAAGTCGTAAACTACCATCCTTCTTTCTCACGAATAACACCGGTGCACCCCACGTGTGACACACTCTCGGTTTAATGAACTCTGTTTAGAAGTTTTTGCAAGCTGCTCTTTCAATTCCCTCAACTCATTGGAGCCATTCTATAAGGCGCTCTAGATATAGAAGCGAGGCGGCAAAAGCTCAATGCAAAACTCTAACTCTCGGTCGGGAGGTAAAGCATAATCGGTAGAAAAGACATCTGGAAATTCACTAACTACCGGAACATCTTCTAATTTAGCAGTCGAGACACTAGTATCAAGCACACAAGCTAAATACCCCATACAACCCCAAGATAAGAGTTGTCTAGCACGTAAAGCAGAAATAACATGAATACCTTTCATAGCATGATCACCCATAAACACGAACTCCGAATACGGGCATGGCAAAAGTGACTCTCTTACGACGGCAATCTACTAAAGCATGATTCGCCAAAGCAGTCCATACCAAGAATCACATCAAAGTCTCGAATAGGCAATACTACCAAATCAACATGCAAGACTCGATCATTAACAAGCACGTCACAATCTCTATAAACCTCAGACGCCAACAAGCATTCACCCAACGGTGTAGACACCTCAAGCACGTAAGGCAAGCTGGGCGGGCAATACACATAAATGCTCATGAAATGCGATGCGACATAACAATGAGTAGAACGGGATCAATAAGAACTCGAGCTCTATGACCGAAGACAGAAAGAATAGCTCCGATCACATGTGTAATTCCTGGAACACCTTGCCGATCGAGTGCAAAGACACGGGCCTGCGCCTTAGGACGCCCATCACTATCTCTTTTGGATCCGGATTGAGCAGGAACGAGCGGAATTAACTGAAATGCGCTCTAGTCTTAGGACAATCTCTAAACTTATGACTAGAGTCCCCACAACCAAGACAAGTGCCAAGCCTAGATCTGCACTGCTCGCTAGAATGCCCAATCTTATGGCAATAAGAACAAGTCAAAGGTCCACTACCCTCTGAGCCTACCGCTTCCCGAGGAGTAAAAGCACTACTACCACGACTCTCATTGTTGTCTAAATCATCTAAGCGTCCAAGGCTGTCGTCCGATAATGAAAGCGGCGATTGCCTGCGCATGGCCGGATCGGTTTCCTAAGACCGACCTACGAATCTTTGTGAGGTCACTGCGAAGACTGCTGGCGAGAAGACTTACCTGTGCTCCTCAAATGTCTCGCTCATCTCATATGCACGATCTCTGCGCTCCTGTAATCCTCCAACTGAAGAGATAACAATTGTCTCCTAAACTCAGTCTTCAACCCCTTCACGAACTTATGAGTCATGTGTTTCTCATCTGGTACCAGATGTGCACAATAACGGGATAATTCAGTGAACTTAGTAGAGTACTGAGCTACAGACATGGTTCCCTGCTCTAGATCTTGGAACTCTTTCTCTCGTCGTCGTCTACAACTGCAGGGCACGTAAGAAGCCCTAAACTCCATCTCAAAGTTAGGCCATACTGAGCCACTGTTCAACTCTCAACTAGCTGTAAAACCTCCCACCAATGATTGGCGGCTCCTCGAAGCTTATACACAGCTAACACAACCTTCTCTCATCCGTGCACGGTCAGAAGCGCAAAGATCTTCTTCACGTCCTCTAGCCATAACTCGGCCATACTAGCATCCGATTCTCCTTCAAATGACGGAGGCTTCATTTTCAAGAACCTCTCCAAGATAGTATTATTTCGCACTCTTGCTTCAAGTATAACATCATTCCTTGGTGGCGATACTCTCGCATTCGGTTCTGGCGATGGCGGAGGAGGTACATTCTGACCTTTATATTTGAGCCATTTCAGTCATAAACTCTGTCATGTGGCGATACAAATCTGCCATCTGAGCATTCATGCCTACTGGATTCGGTGGTGGAGGTGGCAACTCCGCCTCAGGTTCATCAGGAACTCTCCTGGGTCTGCCTCTATCTCGGCCTACACGATCTGCTCTAGGATTCACCATCAAGCACCTATAAGAATTCACTCGACATTAGAATATCACACAAGAAATAACCCACCTAGGCCATGGAACCTATCCTGACCAATATCTAACAACAGCTCTGATACCAACTGTGGCGACCCCGACCCCGGACCCGAGATGGAACCGCGGACTGGAGCGCCCAGGACAAGACAAGACAAGAAGGGCAAGAAAGGAACGAACATGCAAGGACTCAAATAATTTTAAAACTGACGTGACGCAACATTTCAGTCGCAAGAGAACTCGACACAAAAGGTCGGTATTTTAAAATCATTTCACCTGATAAACAGTTAAGCAATAAATCCAAGTCTTCGGTGACACTACAGCCGAAACCCAAGCTAAGCAGTAAATATGACAAGGAAATAAATAAGAGCTAATGGGATGCTCAGCGGAAGTCTAAACGTAGTGAACGCTAACAAGATATGCAAGGCACGGCTAACACAATTGTCGGCATCAAGAGAAGATAATTACTACAAGAGTTAATACTACAAGTAGCTAACAGGAATACACGAGTACAAGTCTATACAATCCCAAGCATAGTCTAGATGACTAGCTTATACCCATCGTCCTTGCAAAATACAAAAGAAGAGAAGAGGACTTCTAAAACCACCTCTTCAACTGCAAAAGCCTGACCAAAGAGAACTAAAGTATACGAGCGCTGCGATCCTCAACAGAAAGGTCCTGTCTTGCTAGGATCTAAAAAAAAGTACAGGGGAACGGGTAAGTCATAAAGACTCGTAAGCTATCAATCATGCATGATATGGCAATAAGCAACACGTTAGGCAAGACAATATTACAAGCATGTAGATCAAGTATATGAGATGCACATTATTGCACATAGTCACATAATATGAGGATATAGAGCCGGGCCGCTACGTAGACCTGCAAAACAGACACCTTCATGACGTGCAAGAATCGATGGGTGGGATAATACATCGATCTCCGAGGGATGCTCGGGAAAACAAGTAGTCAATCTCAATGGTCGCGTATTGGTTGGCCAGGAGAGCTCTTCCCCCATGTGGCCGGTGGGCGTGTGTGACAAGATCAAGTAGGCCAGCTGAACTCATGCAATGCCAAGTAGTATTTACTCAACAATGGTTAGTATGGAACGAGTCCGACAAGAGCGTCCTCGTTCAAGACAAGTATATAATCTCATCAATAAACAAGCAAGATTGAGCTCGACAAGAGCGAACTCAATATATCAAGTATGCATTTATTATGTCATAAAGATACAAGCATGATAGTCAATCCATTTCAAAAGTCTAGAATTAGCTTTCTAGTGTAACGCATGTAATAACGTCATAGGGATTAATCATTGAGCCGGTATTATTCAATAGCTCACTATAATGTCGACTCCGTTGAGTCATTTCCACAATTCCAACCAAATAGATTTAAAATACAATTTGCAATTCAAACTCTTTTCTAAGTTATCGCATCGATTAATCTAGGTCCTTAATTCGTATAAAAATCATAGCCAAGAATAAATTCAAGTCCCCAATTTATGGAGCCCTAGAATCACGTTTTTCCCAAATAATGGTCGAAATTCTATGACCCAAGAATAATAGTTATTTCTAATGTAGAGTAGAACACTTTTACTTCTAGGCTTAGTGTCCAAATCACGACATTTACATTCATGGTCTATAGTTCCCAGAAATTCATACTCTCTACAACGTATCATTATCATGGTAGAAAACAAGGAGAGTATGATTTAGACATGAGAGAAGGGAAGCAAGAGGGGGTAGCATGTTATCTCTAACATGGACCTAAGGGAAATTGATAGCTTACCTCAAGCCAAGCAAAAGACGAAGCAAGAAAAACTGTCGGCGATAATCGCTCGTCTCGGCGGCGGCTACGCAACGGCGGTCTTGGAATCGTAAGTGGGTTTCGAAATCTCTTGGAATCAAACCCTCACGCACGTATCTCACCGAGACTCTCACGCACAAGTTCACCCTAGACCAGAGAAGACGAAGTGAAGAAAATGAGTCGTAAGAAGGGAAGTCTCCTGTTGATGTAGAGCAATCAGCTTGATTAAGGTGTTAGTGGAGTACACATGTCACTTGATGAATGGTAGAAATAGGTTTAGTAATCTTAATTAGGATTAGATTAGGCTAATAAGACTCTAATACAAGTGGTTAAAGTCACTAATGATAGAGGTTTAGTAAGGGTAAGATCGTAATCAGCCAAATGTTGCAGAAAATCCGTTTTCTTTGAAATCTTCAGCATTCGGTTGTGGAGGCCGAACCTCCTTCATAATGTTCGGTTATGGTGTCCGAACAATGCCCAAAATGTTCGGTTGGCATGGTGGAACGATTCCTCAGGCCATACGTTAGGTCAAACAGGTCCAGATTTGCACGTATAACGCATATATATAAGGCATATACAACTCAAAGAAGCATTAGAATGAGTATCAAGGGTCCTAATAACAATGATAAATGTCTCTCAAGGTCTTGGCTAAGTCCAAATATCAAAGCCCGAGCAAGAACAAGTCAATCTAGAGCATGCAAAGCAATAGGCGTTCGATACGACAATTACGGTTCGATCAAGGAATGCAATCGAGTCAAACATGTTAGGGATACTAATATCATGTTAAATACATGTTCTAATCATGTTAAACAAGTATAGAAGACAAGAAATACAAGTAGGTTTCGGGTTCTCACAATATGTATCCACATTATTTAAAAATGTATGTTAGTTAAAAAGTTTTTAATCTACTACTATTATTACTAATAGAAAATATGTATACCACATGGTTAGAATGTGGTGTTAGTCTTAAATTTTTTTAGATAAAAGAATTAAACTTTCATTGCCAATAAAAATAGTAAATAGGTATTCCACATTGTTTAAAAATGAATTATGATTTTAAAAGTAATAATATTATCAAGTTAAATGTTAATTTTAAAAATATTTAGATCAAATATTTTTACTAATATTACTAATACAATATATGTATCTCACGTTAGTTAGAAACTTATGTTAATTTTAGAAGTATTTAGGCAAAAAAAATCGTTTAATATTAGTAACAATAGAAAAAAAATTATAACGATGGAAGAGATTAACAATCTAATTATAATGTACAAAAGTTATATTATTATTACAAAAAATATATATATCTCTCACATTGTACCAGTACGGAGCACGAGCTAAACAACTAGTAACAATTGAATAGCAAAAGAAATTTGGAAGAGAAGAGAGAGTGTGGGGTTAAAGAACTGATGTATATCTTATTCCAACCTTAAACACGTTTTGGGGTTACAACTTATATATAAGATACAAGATCTAGCCCTAAATATGGTTGTATCACCTCACCACCTTTGGATAAATCTTCATTCTAAAGCATCCATATGGAAGCTTTAAAAACTTTTGATTTTCTAGTCATTAGCTAATAATAATACATAATAATAATCAATATGATAAGGGGTATTAGTATTAGTATATATAACTTCTTCTATTGTGAATAGTAGAAGACTTATATTTAAAAACTTTTACAACTAACATTACTTCTAACCAATGTGAGATAAAACTCTTCAAGGTTAGATATTACTTCTAATGACTCACTTTTAACATCATACTTTAAGCTTTGATATCTTATTCATCCAAAACTTGATTTGGACAAATAAATATATCATTTCGATGTTCTTGCCGAGTAGAACATATTTGCATAATTACTTTTGTCAACAATCAAATGATACGTAAAGAAATTTGTGCCTCAAGTTGCATAATTTCTTTCACTAAAAACAATAATTTTTTAATAAGTATTATACTTTAAATTTTAATATCTTATTCATCCAAAACTCGATTTGAACAAATAAATATATCATTTCGATACTCTCACCGAGTAGAACACATTTGCGCAATTACCTTCGCCAACAAACAAATGACACGTAAAGAAATTCGTGCCTCAAGTTGCACAATTTCTTTCACTAAAAACACTAATTTTTCAACAATAGAAGAGATGTATCCCACATTGGTTAGAAATTGATGTTGGTTTTAAAAATACTATTATTAAATACCAATAGAAGAAATGCATAATACATTGGTTGGAAAGTGATGTTGATTTTCAAAGTCATTTGATAAAAGACTTTTACCATTATTACCAATAGAAGATATATATCTCACATTGGTTAGAAAATGATGTTGAATTTAAATTATTTTATATTATTACCAATAAAAGAGATGTATAACACATTGTTTAAAAAGAAAATGTTAGATTTGAAAGTCTTTAGACTAAATATTTTCACTTTTACAAGAGATGTATCTTATATGCTTCAAAAATAATCTACTATTATTACCAATAGAAGAGATGCATCACACATTGGTTAGAAATTGATATTTGCATTAAAAATACTATTATTAATTACTAATTGAAAAGATGTATCATACATTGGTTAGAAAGTGATGTTGGTTTTCAAAGATTTTTGATAAAAAAACTTCTATCATTATTACCAATAGAAGATGTATATCTCACATTGGTTAAAAAATGATGTTGATTTTTTAATTATTTTAGATTATATAAAGGACTTATTATTATTAGTAATAGAAGATATATATATATATATATATATATATATATATATATATATATATATATATATATATATATATATATATATATATATACATATAATAAAGATTTTTCTGAAGAAATCTTCTCAAGACTCCGTCTTTTATTGTATGAATGGAACATAGTTTCTATAAATATAGAAACATTTATATATTTAAATATTTGATATAAATATATCAAACGAAACGAAAAATATTTAAATATATTTGAGATAAATATATCAAACGAAACGAAAAAACTCAGAGAAATATCTAGCAGATATATACAAAAATACAAATATAGTAAGCAAGATAACTAACATAAATAACACGAATAAATTACTTACGCATAAATCTTTATATATATATATATATATATATATATATATATATATATATATATATATATATATATATATATATATATATATTTATTTATTTATTTATATATATATATATATCAGACATTTGTTATAAATTGATGTTGGTTTTAAATTACTATTATTACCAATAAAAGAGATAAATCTTACATCGGTTAACAAGTGATGTTGATTTTAAAAATATTTAAATAAAAAGACTTCTACTTTTATCATTAATAGGTTTAAATCTCAATTTGGTCACCCTACTTTTGCACAAAATTCATTAAGCTCACAATAATTTTTTTCCCTCAATTGAATCACTCTACTTTCACATAATTAGCACGTTCATCACTCAATTCATATATTTTGATGAAAAGTTTAATTTTTTTAGGAAAATCAAAAAATACTCTTACTAAATTTGGGGATTTTGAGGGTCTCCTTCTCCTCTCAAACATAATTTCTTATTGTGTGACTTGAATTTGTCAACACATCTTTCAAAGGTAAGGGGCATTATTGTCTTTCCAAATATTTCCATCCAACTTAACTAACGAAAATGACTCTAGTGACCTTATTGACTTTCGAAGCCAAATAGAGTGATTAAATTGATGGAAAAAAAGTAGAGTGAGCTTAATGAATTTTGGTCGAAAGTAAGGTGACCAAATTGAGATTTAAACCTCATTAATAAAAGAAAAGAGAAGAGATATATGTCATTATACAGAAAGAAATGTTGGTTTTAGATATTTTGTTTAAATGAAAAACTTCTACTACTATTACCAAGTAATAAGATGTATTACACATTGGTTAGAGAGTGATGTAGGTATTAAAAGTCTTTTTATAGAAAACTTAATACCAATAGAAAAAATATGTATTTCACATTAGTTAGGAAAGTGATATTGGTTTAAAATGTTTTACAAAGAGATCCACATTATTTAGAAACATATATTGGTTATAAAATTCATAGATAAACTATTTCTTATGTTATAATCAATACAAGAGATGCATCACACATTGTTTATAAAGAGATGTTGGTTTCAAAATTATTTAGATAAAATAATAATACTACTATTATTATTTTTATGTTATAACCAATAGAAGAGATGTATTCCAAATTGTTTAGAAAGAGATGTTGATTTCAACAGTTTTTATATAAAAGACTATTATGTATCTCATATTTGTTAAAATTAATGTTGGTTTTAAAAAATATTATTATTACTAATAGAAAAGATGTATACCACATGGCTAGAAAAAATGTTTGTTTTAAAAGTCTTTATATAAAAGTCTTAGGGTTTGTCTGGTAGTCGGACAAGAATAAGCAGTATTATTAATCACAGTATTATTAGTGACCTCGCTATTAATCCTCACTTGTATATCAGAGGTAGTTTTGAGATAAGAAAAAGTTAATTCCAATTTTTTTAGTGAGGGCGCTAATAATACCACCCTTTCTTTTGCTATTAATAGCGAGGGGATAATAATTTTATCCGGATAACTCGTGCTATTAGTCCCGACCACTTATTACGTATCAAACATCGGACAACTCGGCTTATTAATCTTATCTGACCTTAATCATGGCTACCAAACGACACCTTAAACTTTTATTACCAATAGAGATAGAAAAGAAGTATCTCACATCGTTAGAATATGAAGAAAAAAAAAATATATATATATATATGTATATATATATATATATATATCTTACATTGTTTAGAAAAAGATAATAGTTTTAAAAGTCGTATAGTAAATACTTTTACTCTTATTATCAATAAAATATATGTATCTCACATTGTTTAAAAATAAATGTTGGTTTAAAAAGTCTTTAGATTAAAGACTTTTTGTTACAAATAGAGTAGATGCATGTATCTCACATTGGTTACAAAGTATTTTACTATTATTATAAATAGAAAGGATGTATCACACATTGGTTATAAATTAATGTTGGTTTTAAAAATACTATTATTACTAATAGAATAGATGTATCATTTATTTGGTAGAGGGTAATGTTTGTTTTTAAAGTCTTTAGATATAATACTTCTATCATTATTATCAATAGAATATGTATATTTCACATTGGTTAGAAAGTGATGTTGATTTTAATTTTAGATAAAAGACTTTTAGTATTACTAGTAAGGTTCACGTGCGTTGCACGTGGTGTTAATGATTTTTTAAAAATGGTTTGCTAGTTTCTTCATTTTTCTGTTTACTTTTAATTATTGGATGTTTTTTTGTATTTTAATCATTACAATTTTTGAAACTTATAAATTGTGCTATTGTGCTTTTAGCTTTTTTGATACTTTGTTTTCTAATCATTTATAATGCATGCTTTTAGTCATTGTATAGCAACTTATCCTATAAATTTGTTGTTTTGTTGGTTATTTTCATTATCTTTTTTTATTACCAAACATGAATTCATTCACTTTTATGAGTGTGCGAATTGAAAAGAATTCAAACTTACTATCTTAGATAAACACATTGTTGTTGGAGACTTTGTTTATATCTTTCTAAAATTTATGACTCCCCATAGAAAATATACAAATATATTATGTTAGAGAAATCAAACTTTCAACCCCAAAGTATATATACTTATACTAAAAATATGAAATTCCCTCAAAGTATATATAAAGCCCCACTTTACCACCCAACTTAAGTTTTGTATCATTTTCATATCTCAATTTATAATTCTTTTCTAGTTTTTCCCCTAACCACGACGAAGGTTACCAATCTGACGTTAATGTGCATATGGTATTTCACGTGTAGGGTATTTTAGTCATTTTTTGCAATGATTTCTCTGCTTTTATTACCCAAAGAGAAACTTTCTTTTCTTCTTCTCCGGCAACGTTTTCTCTGCATCTTCTCCGGTAATGACCTCATATGTAAATTTTAAGTGAGATAAAACTCATAAGTGTATTAATGTTTTATTCAAATTATTATATAGAAAAATAAATAAAAATAGAGCGGAATTATATCAGAGATATTGAACTTAAGATCAGATAATCACGCTTATATGTCAAGGCCGCCACGAATAAGAACCCACCAAAATAGTAAAGACATACAACATAACACACAAGCATACACCAAGAATTTCTCTTTTTTTTTTCCCACGTACAACATAATACACAACCATATACCAAGAATTTCAAATCTCATATTTGAATCCATCACATACGTATTCGACAATGATGAGACAAACCATAGTTCAATCCGTTTTCATCGTCCATAGCATTAACTCAAACAAATTTCTCATCGACATCGTTGATATTGTTTATGATTTGATTTGAGCAAATTCTCGATTTTAAACATTATTCGCCACATCATGTTTATCACTACGATTACGAAACATGAATACATCTCATCACCAAATTTGACATGTAATATAGAAATGCCAAAAAAATTACATTGTGGGCCAAAGTGGATTTGGTGGATACTTTAGGGGGAAATTTGTATTTTGGACTAATTTCGATGAGGCCAAAATATGAATAGTTCCCAAAATTACACATCAAATCTCACATTGCACCCCAACCTACGAAGTGTCTCACTTTCATAACTTTTTTTTTTACTTTCATAACTTATTTAGCTATTTGTTCGACTTTGCCCCCTTCCGTCTATGGGCGTTAAAAATAGTAACGGAAAATGGTATGTGCATGTCACATGAAGAATATTTTGATCATTTTGCTTGGCACACAAAATGGGAATTGACTATAAATTCGGTATTTAATTAACCATTTAGTATTTAGAATATGTTTTTAAATAAAAACAAAAATAATTATTTTAATAATTCAAAAATAATTATAAGGCCAAATTACAATTTCCCCCCAAAGTATCCACAAAATCGTATAGTTTACCCCTATGTAAAGTTTGTCTCATAATGGTATCTGACTTTACTCCCCCCCATTTTCACCCCAGGCGATGGACGTTAGAAAATTCACGTTAAATAGCACGTGGTCTTTCACGTACGGGGCGAAAATGTCATTTCTCTTATCTGGTTAATGAGTAAATGTATTAAAAGTACAAACTCTAATTTCACACCCTCTCATTCTCTTTTCTCCCGGTGTAAGATCCCATCTCCGGGTCCACCGTAATAGCCACAATCTCCAGTTAGCCCCACCATAGCCACCGCCATCTCTAGGTGCAAGTTCCCATATCCGGCCCAAACCCTTCCCACTCTGGTCACGCCTATCATAACTCTAGCGTCGTCCTCCTTTGATTCTAGCCAAGCTCCATCTCCGACCTCCCTCATTCTCTCCCCTTCAAAAGTCGTACTTGAAGTAGAAATCAAAGGCTATAGAGTATACTTACTAAAAACCCTTGAAAAACACATGCAATTGACAGAAAACCCATAAACCTTATTGACGAGTTCATCAAAGAGATAGAGACGGACTTGAATGAAGACAAATAGTTATGGGTTTTATTGAAATATTCTTAAATTTTGCTGGAGAAAATTGGGTATACGACCGATATGCATATGGTTTACAACAAAGTATCAAAATTGAGAAGATGTTGAAGAAGCTATGAATTTAGATGATTTTGACATCATAAAAGCTGTCAGGGTGGTCAGATTGGTTTATTTAAAGAATTAGGAGAGATAAAGTAAAGGTAAAGTCATGTACGAGGATGAAGTGGGATGAGAAATTGATTGATTTCGGTGGTGGATGGGTTTCACCAGAGAAGGTGGGTACGTGGATCCAATTTCATACATGAAATTGAAGATGAGGACGTGTAACTATGGGTAAGATTTTTTTTAAAAAAAAATCTTTCGTTTACTTTGTTTTCATTATCAAGATAAGAAAATTGACAATGAAATGGAAAAATGCATATCTATCATCTGGGTTAAGAGAAAAATTTAAGAGAAAATTTGGAGGGAGTGGACAAAACCAAGATTAGGTTATGGGTTAATTTTTGTTGTGGAAAGTGAAGATCAAAACAAATGGTTGGTATTTTCTCTAGATTTTCTTTCAGTAGGAAAAAATGGATTTGTGGACCCCACTCTATTTTAATATTTGAACTTTAAGCACCCCAAAGTTTACATCGAATTCCTAATATTTCCCTCGAGTTAACATCGTGGAAGACCACGTGTTATTTAACGTGACTTTTCTAACCGTTGTCGCGGCTAGGATGGAAAATATGGAAAAAAAAATATAACGTCAGATATCATTATGGGACAAACCTTAGGTTGTGGTGCACTATGTGATTTGGTGGATACTTTGGGGGGGGGTTGTAATTTGATATAATTATAAGAAAAAAAATATCCTTACAAGACTTAGTAGTTGTAAGGAAAGTTATAAAATTAGTTGTAAGGCTAGCAATGTTGTAATTATAATTTGTATCATATTTAAATTTAAAGTTAAAAAAATACATTACTCTAAAAAATGAAATTTAGAAGTTATTTAATTTATTTTGTTATCCTTCATTTTCTTCCATCAACCTCATCTCTTATAGACCCACCACCATTATCACCACTACCACCTCAAATAACATCATTAACTCAAAAATCAATTTTTTTATTTTAATTTTATTTATTTGTCTAATTTCTTACTCCTTCGTTCAACTTAATACATATGCAAAACTCACCATTTATAGACTCACAACCACTAGAAGCAGAACCTTAAATTTCACTATTTATAAATCTAAATTCAATTTTTTGAATTTTATATTTGATGATTGAAACCCAAACTCATATGAAGATTTGAAAAATTGATGATTTGGAAATCTAATAATATCGTATTCTTCCACACCTAAACCACCATTGACATGGTTACAATCGCCCCTACCACTACCCCTAACCACCACCACCAGCATCCACATACCCACCCACCACCAACCAAGAAATACGTTCACCTGCCTTGCTAAAATGGAAAAATAAAATATATTTAGCTTCCATTAAATCAAACCGATTTCTTCAAACGTATCTCCTATAGATTCTAGTGTTCTTCTCTAACAAAACGTAAAGATTTGTCAACGAATTTCTCCATTTTTTTTAATCTTTTGGACATTATATCACATTACCTTAACGCATTTTCTTAGATTATTCACAAGTAATTATTAAACATGCTACATAAGTGCCTAATATCTTGATACTCACCAACAAATGTATTATTATAGTTACATTTTTTCATATACCTCTAATAATGTCTTTCCCAACCTATGATGTCTCACTTTCATACATAATTTTTATATTTGTGCGACTTTTCCTCTCCCATTCATGGGTGTTAAAAAAGATAATGAAAATCATACATGTTAGGATTATTTTGGTCATATTTTACTTGTGACACAAAGTGAGATTTGATTATATTTTCATAATTTAGTTTGCCATTTGATATTTAAAATATATTTTAATTAAAATAATAAATAATTATTTCAATAGTTATACTTTGTCTCATTTTAAATTCAAATGCGAAAAAAATGCATTACTCCGAAAAAAAGAAATTTAGATTCTATTCAATTTATTATTTCATCCTTCACTTTCTTCTGTCAACATCATTATTGATAGACTCACCACCACTACTACCTCAAATTTCACCATTATAGCACGAAAGTTAATTTTTGATTTGATTTTATTTCATTTTCTAATTTCTTACTCTTGCCTTCAAAGTAACTCATTTGCAAAAGCCATCATTTATGGACACACCACCACCACAACCTTAAATTTCACTTTTTACAAACTCAAATTCAATTTTTTTAATTTTTCAAAATTTTAAATTGAAACTGAAACCCATATAGATTTTTGAAAATTTGATGATTTGGAAATCTCACAATGTTGTATTTCATCTAAACCACCGCTGTCATTCCTAAAATCACCGTCATCACCAACCCTAACACCACTATCCTCTCAGTCGTCAACACCGTTATCACTATCACGAAGAAACACACTCATCTCCTTGCTCAAATGGAGACATAAAATCTCTTTAACTTTCGTTTAGTCGAACTTCTTTCTTTAAACATCTCTCATTTCTTAGTTCCAATACACTTTTTGTGCAAATTACTAATAAGGAGAAAATTTAATTTTAGGATAGTCTACTTAAAGGATGTCGGTTGGTGACAACCTATTTCAATAAAA